>JAJJMB010014022.1:12983414-13080217 GCA_023531105.1 Papaver atlanticum
CTTTGTAGGTGTTTTTGGAGAAATAGGCTTTTGCGGCGAAATTGGCTCAAAAAGTTTTTAAAGACACCTGGAAGGACATTTGCTATTCGGACTCTCATTTTGGATAAGGGGTAACCCATTTCCAAGCAGCTACTAAACACAGACCGAGACTGGATAGGGGGAGGTCACTTTCTTCTCAAAATTCAAATTCTGTTTTTGGCGGGAAAATATGAACACATTCCGGCAGTTTTGGTGGTAGTGATTTGGAGGAGTTTGAGGTCGATTAAACCTCTGATTTTCATAGGGTAGACTCCTTATGGGTCTAGGAATCTAACATGGGTGTTGAAATCGATTAAACTGGGCTCAATCGACGGATTTTTATCTCAACATCAAAATATGGAAAGTCACGTGTGTGACCGATTTTAGGAAATTTTAGAGAGATTAAAGGCAAGATTTTCTTCCCAAAGCTTGATATCTATCTAAGGAAGAGTTTAGAATCAAAAGGAAAGCTCAGATACGCGTAGAAATTCTAAAACAAGAAATTTCCGCAACTTTGCCGTGAAGAGAAAGAAAGAGATTTCGGAAGATTTTGGAGAGATTTAATCGGTCTTTTTAATATAAATAGATTGTTTGGGTCATATAGAAGGGGTGTCGAGAGTTTGGGGGGCTGAGGAGTGAGAAATCAAGACGAACAAAAAGCTACCTGCTGCTGTTTTCTGCTGGTGCGGAGCTGAAGAACATAAGACGCACACTGAACAGTCGCGAAGAACACGAAGAACTTCGACCCACACCGGACCGTCGCAGAATCAATCTTATATTCAACTACATAACTAATTTATCGTTTATTAACAGCACTTCAGTTGTATCGGTGATTTCTGTAACGCCAGAAAAGCGTTGTAGATTCGCTGTATTATTATTTTTATTCAATAAAAACACCTTTTAAGCCATGTTTCTATATTTTGAGCATGTTTTCGGCGTGATGAGCTAAACCCCAACACTGGGATGACGGAGGAAGCCATGTTTCACAATTGATGGTAATTATAATTGATTCTTATGACTTTTTGCATTGCTTTTCAATCGATTTATGATTTTCATTGATTATTTGTGATTTTGTTTGATAGTGTATGCTTAGTCTAAGAACTTTTGAAGCACTATGCTTATGATTTACATCTAATGTTTTATAAAATCTACTTTTGGCAAAGGAATAGAGTCTATAAAAGAGCAAGTATTGTTATGAATCATCGTATGTACCAATTGATTGTGAAGTTTGGTGGAATCCTAAGTCCCTGTCTCTTGTAATATTGATATCATCTTTGTTTATTTGCTATTTTAATCGGAATATAAGTCTAGAATCGAGTTTTCACAAGTCCGAGTGAACGACAACCTTACTTACCATTTTAAAACTACATCAGCGTACCCGTTCGCATACTGGCGGACAGACCAAGTCCAGAACTCTAAGTATGAGTACCTGTTTGCATACTTGAGTGGGTTAAGTTCTCAAATCGGTTTATTCGTGAACAAATACATTTATATAATATGGAATGCAATCTTTGCAAACCGTGGCTATAATGTTCTTGAATTGATTCGAGTGAATAAAAATCGATTTTGCTTCAATTTTGTCTTGTATACTTCTATGAGAATATAAACAATTGAACAATTTTATAACTAGTTTCATTTGAGTCATTTGAACTAGTTGTGATTAAGATGAATAAGATTGATATGAAAGTGTTTATATGGCTAACTTTGGTTAACTATTGTTGAGCCAGCTAAGTGTACACGTTTAGGTACGGTTACCCATATCTAAATATAGGTACATTTCATATGTGTGGAACAAGCTAAGTTCGATCTAATGGTTGAAAGATATTAGCTTGAATCTAATCAGGTTTTCATCTAACGGTGAATATTGAATGCTTTGTTACCAAGGTAACATTGATTGCAAACCCTGATTTGAAGACTATATAAGGGAGAACTCTAGCAACTGGGAAACCTAATCCCCACACCTCCTGTGTGATACTAGTTGCGACTAGAGTCGATTCTCCTTTAAGCTAGGTTTTTCTAAAATCATTATAGGTTAACGACTTAAAGACTTCATTGGGATTCTGAAGCCAGACCCAACTATTTTCTTTGTAGTTGCGTGTTCTGATCTTACTTTGTTCTATCGTATTGAGTACTATCTTCTCTAAGATTTGCTCGATATTTAATCTCCGATAGTAAGATATAAAAAGTAATCAAAAACATCTTCGTCTCATCGTTTGTGATTCCACAATATCTTGTTCCGCTTCCATACGGTTAAGATCATTGTGAGGTGATTGATATTACTAGGTTGTTCTTCGGGAATATAAGTCTGGTGTATCAATTGGTTGATGTTCACCTTTATTTATCAAAAGATGGAACAAAAACTCGTAGGTATTTCTGTGGGAGACATATTTATCTATTCATTAGAGTGTGAGACAGATTTGTTTATCAAGTCTTCGACTTTGGGTCGTCGCAACTCTTAGTTGTGGGTGAGATCAGCTAAGGGAATCAAGTGCGTAGAGTCCTGTTGGGATTTAGAGGCGTAAGGAACGCGACTGTACCTTAATCAGTGTGAGATTGGTTAGGGCTCAACTATATTCCAGTCCGAAGTTAACTTGTAGTAGGCTAGAGTCTGTAGCGGCTTAATACAGTGTGGTGTTCAAATCTGGACTAGGTCCCGGGGGTTTTCTGCATTTGCGGTTTCCTCGTTAACAAAATTTCTGGTGTCTGTGTTATTTCTTTTCCACATTATATTTTCTATATAATTAAAAGATCACAAGTTGTGCGTAGTTCAATCAATTAGATAATCCAACCTTTGGTTGTTGATATAAATTGATTGACACTTGAACATTTGTCTTTGGTACCGTTCAAGTTGTTTTTCATAATAATCAGGCTCGCGGATTTCTATTTGTTTGATTTGCTGATTACATTGAGAAACAGAGATATAACTCTTTGATTTATTTTCCTTGATTGAGTCTGACTGTCCAGCTGATTCTATTGGAAATATATTGGAGTTAGTCCATACAGATTGCCTAAACGAAATATTGTGTGTGGTTTTTAGACCCCCGCTTTTTCAGTTAATACAAAAGTGTTCATATGGCTAACTTCGGTTAACTGTTATTGAGCCAACTCAATATACACATTTAGGTACGGTTACCCATATCTAAATGAAGGGATATTTCATTTGTGTGTAAAAAGCTAAGACCATATAACGGTTGAGAGATATTTCTTTGGTTTTAAGCAAACTTAGCTTGAATCTTAAATCAGGTTTTTATCTAACGGTGAATATTGATTGCTTTATTTCAAAGCTATCAAACCCTGATTTGAAGACTATATAAGGGAGAACTCTAGAAACTGGAAAACCTAATCCCCACACACCTCCTGTGTGATACTAGTTGCGACTAGAGTCGGTTCTCCTTTAACCTAGGTTTTTCCTAAAACCATTACAGGTTAACGACTTAAAGACTTCATTAGGATTCTGAAGCCAGACCTAACTATTTTCTTTGTAGTTGCGTGTTCTGATCTTACTTGTTCAATCGTATTTGCTCGAGATTTATCTCCGATAGGTAAGATATAAAAAGTAATCACAAAGCTCTTCGTCTCATTCTTTGTGATTCCACAATAACTTGTTCTACTACCATATAGTTAAGTTATTGTGAGGTGATTGATATTTCTAGGTTGTTCTTCGGGAATATAAAACCGGATTATCAATTGGTTCATGTTAACCTTGATTTATCAAAAGAAGGAACAAAAACTTCATAGGTATTTCTGTGAGAGACAAATTTATCTATCAGAATAGACTTTTCTGTGGGAGACTTATTCGTTTATAAAGTCTTCGACTTTGGTTCGTAACAACTCTTAGTTGTGGGTGAGATCAGCTAAGGGGATCAAGTGCGTAGAGTCCTGCTGGGATTCAGAGACGAAAGGAACGCGACTGTACCTTAATCGGTGTGAGACTTGGTTAGGGCTCAACTACATTCCAGTCCGAAGTTAACTTATAGTATGCTAGTGTATGTAGAGGCTTAATACAGTGTGGTGTTCAAATATGGACTAGGTCCCAGGGTTTTTCAGCATTTGCAGTTTCCCCGTTAACAAAATTCCATGTGTATGTGTTATTTCTTTTCCGTATTATATTTGTTCATATAATTGAAATATCACAGGTTGTGCGTAGTCCAATCAATTGGTAAATCCAACCTTTGGTTGTTGATTGAAATTGATTGACAGTCTGACTGTCTAATTGATTCTCTTGGAATTATATTGGAGTTAGTCCATACAGATTGCCGAACGAAATATTGGGTGTGGTTGTTAGACCCCCGCTTTTTCAATTGGTATCAGAGTAGGCAAACACGTTAAAGACCTCATAAGTTTGTGTTTGTAGCAATCTGACTCTATGGACAGTAGTGTTATCTCTGACAAATGCATCACCAGAGACAAAAATTCTGTTTTTATGAAATCTATTAAATAAGAAGACTTGTTGATCTTGCATATAGATTAACATTCTGTTCCCACGAAACAGACAGGTATTGATATGTGTTACCCTGATTGTCTTACTGACGAGTCTGACTCTGAAGTAGAAAGGGAAGCATCCCAAGAGAGTGCAGCGATTCTAAAACATGTTAGAATCCAGACAATTGAAATCAATAGGCTGAAACACAAAGTCAATATATCATTGGTATGGTAAAAGATCATGATTCCCAATTAAGGATTCTTCGTGAAGAAAACGCCGTTATATGTTCTTCTCGAACCTTACTCGAGGCTAAACTCAAGGAGAATGCTTTGGAAATCGAACGTTTGTTTAGAAAACTCTCTATTCAATATAAAGGATATTCTGAGGAGTCCGTCATACCAATTACTTCTGATGCAGCTGTGATATTAGAAAACGTGGCTACTTGTAATCATGTTCCTCTGATGAAACCAGCCTCAAAAGCTAAACTGGAAACCCTTCCTATTGCTAAAGAGGTGCCTGGTCCTTCTACTGATCAAGGAAACACCACATCTCACGGAAGAAAGAAATCTTCTGATGATGTAACTAATCCTACACACTCTAATCACTCTGGTGATCAGAAAGTATGTCTCTTTTGTGATACCAAAGGACATGTTCAACAGAAGAGCAAACTGAGGTTGAATGACAATTATTTTAGTCGACTTCAACACACCTTAGATTTGATACTCAAAGGTGTAACTGACATTCGGATGTCTAAACCTATTGGTTTTAGTACTCACCCTGTGAATTCTTCCAGGAAAGTCAGTTCAATCTGTTCATCGAACGTTCGAACTAATTATAGCATTAGTACAAATCGGTCAAGGAGATTTCAGAAAGGTCCTTCTCAACCTAAGGTGAAGGATGATGTTCAAGATGTGAGAAAGGTACCAGTAGGTGAAAACAACAATGGAGATACGAAGGACAACCTTAATATAATTATTTAGGGCGCAAGAATCTTATCAACAGGCTGTTAGAATCCTCCAAACAAGCTTCTTCTGGTAAGGATTCAAACTCAGTCTCATACTTTGATGATAGTAATTTTTATGATACTTTTTCACATCAAAAAGGGTTTCCTCCAAAAATTATAAGGAAAAAGAGGATTAACCATGAACAATATTCATTTGATGAGCATAAAGCTCATACTTGTGTTAATTAATCACAAGGGTTGAATTCTTACTCATGAAAAATCCTGCTGAGTAAGATGTGTTAATAATCGGGTATACTTATTGGCAAAATGCTTTCTGTTTAGTTGAGCTATTTTCTTATCGTTCATAGCTAAACTATTTTCTACAGATAGTTTTGCCTAAGTATTGTTTTGTCACTTCGATTGTTTTTTATTTTTTTTATTTTTTTTGCAATTAAGTTGTGAGCTACTTTTGTACTCTAAATTTTTCCTCCTGTGAGAATATGAAATTTATTGAGCAAAAAAGTTGTGAAAGAAATTTTTCACGTAGCAAAATTTTTGCTGTGTTCTTTTCACCTTGTAAAGATGTATTTTACAGTTTTTAAGTTTTGTTTTGGGGAAGATATTGGTCTTCGTACGGGTATCCATATTGACTTGTCACGAACCATTTTTTTAGAAACCCTAAAGTTATTCCCTAAGAAGCCATTTAAATACCAATCCTATTGAGTCACGTTCGCATACTCTAGGTTATTTTCTTTGTCAAGAATGTCATCACCTTCTCGCACTTGTGATTTTGCAAGAGGCTTTCTTGATAAGGGTATTGGTATCGGGTCCAAAGGGAAGAAGAAAAGAACCCTAGTAGAAGTTGATGATATCAAATATCAAAATCCTGATGATTATTCTGATGTCTCATGCTACTATGCTTATACTCATAAAGATGTAGAGAATGATGAGATGGTTTCGGCCGAAGTGGTTCATCATTTTCTTAAATACATTGAGGAAGCGAAACTGCAGCTCATTGATACTATGAAGGGTCTCGATGTGTTACGAACTGAGTTGAAAAAGGTTAACTCTGACCTTGTTCTAATGAAGACATGTGTTAAAGATCTTCTCAATGAGGATATCTTCTCCGAAGAAGCAGTGGACGCTATCAACCACAAGCTCAAAGGTCTCAAGACCCGTGAGGGTTCCGGAAGTGTTCTTTAACTCCTTTTTGAGTTTGCTTTTTGGTTTTCTAGGAGTTGTTTTTTATGGTTGTCTAGGAAACTTCTTATGGAATTTATTCTTGTGTTTTAAGAAGAATAACTAGGGTTTGGTATAGCAATTATTGTAATTACACATAGCTATTGCAAACGATTTTCATCTTGCAATGTTTAGATTTATTTACTTAAATTCTAAGTTATTTGGAAGATGATTTTGCAGTATTAATCTTTATTGGTTTTATATATTGGAAGAATATTATGGGATATGTGTGTTCATGTCTGTGAACTATGATTATCTCATATGTCAAAAGTAAAGTCTATTGTGTCATTATGCAAATATTGATAAAAGATAGAATGAACTTTTGAATATTCCGCAGTATTGATCTTTCCCTGATCCACTTCTATGTGAAAGTACTGTATGGCTCCGTAAGTTTCCTTACGTTAAGCGTTTCCGATTAAATTAATCATTAAGATTCTCTTTTGGTTAATTTATTCGAGTTTACTGGATACCCCCGCTTTAATTTATTGGTTGTGGTTTTTAGACCCCCGCTTTTTCAACTCCCATTTCAATCATTGAAACATCCTTAAAAGACGACAATAGCTGCCTCACACAAACTATTAGCTTATAAGTAATTTTCAAGTGATCGAATGATCAATACGAAACATTCCGAGTCTACATCAAATGACTGTCTCACACAAATCACGTAAGAAGTTACAAGGCGATTTTCACATGATCATCTTTTGACTAATGATTTAGTTTCCAACAAATAAATTGTTTCCAACTAAACTCGTCAAGAATAATAATGAACGTAGTTAAAGAAAAAAGCTTCCCAACACGTATTTTGAGAAAGAAATAAGCGAGTTAAACTCATCTCGAAATATCAAATGTGTACAATGTAAAAGTATATATAGCTATACGACTTAGTCTCATTAGGAGATAGAATATAATAGACTTCTGAGTGAAAGATAAGTTTTAGTCTCCACATACCTTTTGTTGATGAAGTTCCTCCAAGCTCTCCTCAGTAGATCTTCATCTTCAATCGATGAACGTCGTGAAGTCTAAAGCTCAACTACACATTTTATCCTAATCCGAGACATAGCTATAAGTAGACTAGAAATCAAGAATTATAGTTTTGATCACCTAAACTTGAAAAACAAGCTTGAGATAGCAATGCTTGCGAGTTCGACCGAGCGGTGCTCTAACAATCTCCCCCTTTGTCAATTTTAGTGACAAAACTATTAATACATATGGCTTACAAAATAAATAAACTTTGTAGCTTCTCATCCAACATGCTTGATTTCCTTGGTTCTTCAACATTCCTTGAATTCTTCATCACTCCAAGTAATCTAGTGATTCTGAACGTGTTCAACTCAGCATCATTGTTGTTGAAAATCCGTAGCCATAACAATAAGACAAATGTTCTCAATTATTGTTATACACTGTCATAGTATTATTACACAACATCAAAGTTCAATTGTATCACAACTTTGACGATAATATTACGGTGATATGTATCACTCCCCCTTAGTAAATACTTCATCTCACAATGAAAACCACTCCCCCATGCATAATGATCCATAAACCATATGTATGTAGAGTGAATTACAAAATAATGGGCTATTTAATGTTTGGTACCCGGTAAATATCCAACACATTGCTTTGGTACCAAACATTTCAATTATTAAGGCTTGGTACCTTTACCCGTTAAAGACTGTCAAGTCAAACCCTTGACCTAACACCTATTACCTAAATAAGTAAAATTATAAACAATTATAAATTACTTAACGTCGTCAACTTTCCGTTAGCAAAAGGTTCATCCAACGAACAAGAATAGATTCATCCAACGACAAGAATAAATTAGAGTTATCTATACACCTCTTGTACACTTTACCATTTCCACCTCCGTTTTCTTATTTAACGTAAATGCAACTCCAGTTACAGACAACAAGTTCAAGCATTGAACATTCGCCTCAGACCAAATCACAATTGACAGTACCCTAAGCATGTCATTCTAACACCTGAACATTCCAAAAATCTCACGAAGTTCACTAATTTAGATACAATTTAAATTAAAATGTTATCTATCATTATCCAAAATTGTCTCCGAATACCACTAATTATCATTCAAAATTTCAAAACGCTGACAACAAAATTAAGATCCTCAACACTATTTTTCAAATTCCCAGTAAAATAAGATAAACAGTGATCACCCTGAAACCACATAAACCCAAACCCTAGTTTCCCAAATTGAATCGAGTTTAATAAAGAACCATTGATTCTTCCCGGTCATGCTTGAATTAGCAGTAGTAGGTCCTTCGTATCTCTAGATTGAATTAGAGTTACCTGGTAACTTTTATCACTTTGGTGAAGAAACTGAAATTAGTTTAGGTCTTGAATCTTCAATAATATTTGTTTTAAGAGAAACACATATCGGTATCGGCAATGATTAGATTTAATCAACATATCTTATTTTCTACTACCCATTAATCAATTTCTTCATAGCCTTCCATTTGATTTACAGAGAAAACACAAATAAGAAAATGGCGACAAGTTTAGCTTTTAGGTTTTATAAGAATGGTTTGATCATGGTCGTTTATTTGGGTGCCACATTTAGATTTAGACACGTATAATTTGAGTAACGGGGTGTTAAGACAACTCTGGCCATTGTTTGTATTAACAAGGTTAATAAGGTAACAATGACAATTCTGTTACGGAAATTATAATAAGGTAAAGTCAACCGTTTGACTTGACAGTCTTTAACGGGTCCAGGTACGAAACCTTAATATTTGAAATATTGGGTACCAAAGCAATGTATTGGACATTTGTCGGGTACCAAACATTAAATAGCCCCAAAATAATTCTCCCCCTTTTTGTCAATATAAATTGGCAAAGGTACGAAAACTAGCAGGATCATAATGAAATTCTCAAAGATATTATTCATGACTAAAATAGAACATATCAACTTTGTTTCGATGATTTCACATAGTCGAAACTTAGTGTATTCATCAAGGAGTTTATAAAGATACAAGATAACTCCTACAATATTCCATAGCCGCACTCCCCACAAAGATTTGGCAATTAAGCACAAGTTCAATTAAGAACTCTACCCCATAAAATGTCATTCCCGAAAGAACAACAAGAGTGACCTTACTTTTACAAGAAAAGAAGGATTTCTTTTGACATTAACAAATCACATGAAACATGAATTTGTATCCAGTAAACTCGAATAAATTAACCACAAGAGAACCTTAATGATTAATTTAATTGGAAACGCTCAACATAAGAAAACTTACGGAGCCATACAGTACTTTCACATAGAAGTGGATCAGGGAAAGATCAATACTGCGGAATATTCAAAAGTTCATTTTATCTTTTATCAATATTTGCATAAAGACATAATAGACATAATAGAAAATCAACAACAAGTTCTTAAGTTACGACATAATAACTCACCCTAAAGGAATTTAGAGCACAAGTCATTTGTTGATAAACAACAAGTCAATTATCTTAAAGGAAGAAAAAAAAGAATTTCTTTCAAAGAAAACAACAAAGAGTATTATCTCAAGAGTCAATGATCATTTATATTACAAGTGTAATAATTAACCAAAGCAAGGCTCAACAGTAAGATGATCATTAATTTTATTTTTATTTATTTATTTTAAAAATACAACAAAGACCACTTTGTCAAGAAGAAGATATCTTCTTGAGAATCATGTGCATCCACACGCGGTCTCAAAGAGGATGCACAACTGTAAGTAGTCAAGTTGCAAATTGATGAGCATATTGCTAATTGTTAGAGCACTGCTCGGTCGAACTCGCAAGCGTTGGTATCTCAAGCTTGTTGTCAAGTTTAGTTGCCAAAACTATAAGTCTTGATTTCTAGTCTACTTATAGCTAAGTCTTGGATTAGGATAAAATGCGTAGTTGAGCTTTAGACTTCACGGCTTTCATCGATTGAAGACGAAGAACTACTAAGGGGAGCTTGTGGAACTTCATCAACAAAAGGTATGTGGAGACTTGAACTCATCTATCACTCAAAAGTCTATCTGTTGTATCTCCTATTTGAGACAAAAGTCGTATAGCTATATAGACTTCGATTATACACATTTGATATTTCGAGCTGAGTTTAACTCGCTTACATATTTATGTGTTGGTAAGCTTTCGCTTAAACCAAGTTCATCTTATATTCTTGACGAAAGTCAAAAGATGATCATGTGAAAATCTCCTTGTAACATCTTACATGATTTGTGTGAGAAAGTCATTTGATGTAGACTCGAAATGTTTCGTATTGATCATTTGATCACTTGAAAATTGCTTTAAAGCTAATAGTTTGTGTGAGACAGCTATTGTCGTCTTCTAAGAATGTTTCAATGATTGAAATAGAAGTTTAGAAAAAATAACCATGATTGGATATAGCAAAGTATGCGTATTTATATGCTAACTGTTGCATGATATTCCAAGTCCGGGAACCATAGTATGCATACTCGTATGCGTACTGGTTGGTTTATGAAAGTCCTAGAACTCAATATGCATACCTGTATGTGTGGCGTGAGGTTCAAGTTCCAGGATTTAACTGAGTTTGGATGGTATACGTACCCATTCGCGTACTGGCGAACCCAAACTTGGTCCGGCCACTTAGGTATACTTTAGTAGGTTATGTTCTAAAATCGGTTTGTTCATCAACTAATACATTTATATAATAAGGAATGCAATCTTTTGCAAACCGTGGCTATAATGTTCATGAATTTATTCGAGTGAATCAAAATCGATTTTGCTTTAATTGTGTCTTGTATACTTCTATGAGAGTATAAACAATTGAAAAAATCTAGAACTAGTTTCATTTGAGTCACTTGAACTAGTTATGATTAACATGAATAAGGTTAATATGAAAGTGTTCATATGGCTAACTTCGGTTAAGTATTGTTGAGCTAACAAGGTGCACATGTTTAGGTATGGTTACTCATATCTAAATGAAGTCACTTTTAATATGTGTGTAACAAGCTAAGTTTGATCTAACGGTTGAAAGATATTAGCTTGAGTCTAATCAGGTTTTCATCTAACGGTGAATATTGAATGCTTTGTTACCAAGGTAACATTGATTGCAAACCCTGATTTAAAGACTATATAAGGGAGAACTCTAGCAACTGGAAACCTAATCCCAAAACTTCATGTGTGATACTAGTTGCGACTAGAGTTGATTCTCCTTTAACCTTAGGTTTTCTCCAAAACCCTGTAGGTTAACGACTTAAAGACTTCATTGGGATTGTGAAGCTAGACCCAACTATTTCTCCGTAGTTGCGTGTTCTGATCTTGCTGTTTTCTATCGTGATTGAGTACTATCTTCTCTAAGATTTTCTCGAGATTTAATCTCCGATAAGCAAGATTTAAAGTAGTCACAAACATATTCGTCTCATCGTTTGTGATTCCACAATTTCTTGTTTCGCGACCATACGATTAAGATTATTATGAGGTGATTGATATTACTAGGCTGTTCTTCGGGAATATAAGTCTGGTGTATCAATTGGTTCCTGTTCAATAGAATTTTCTGTGTGAGACAGATTGGTTTATCAAGTCTTCGACTTTGGGTCGTAGCAACTCTTAGTGGTGGGTGAGATCAGCTAAGGGAATCAAGTACGTAGTATCCTGCTGGGATCAGAGACGTAAGGAGCGCAACTATACCTTGGATCAGTGTGAGATTTATTGGGGTTCAACTACAGTCCAGACCGAAGTTAGTTTGTAGTAGGTTAGTGTCTGTAGCGGCTTAATACAGTGTGTTCAATCTGGACTAGGTCCCTGGGTTTTTCTGCATTTGCGGTTCGACTAGGTTATGGGGTTTTTCTGCATTTGCGGTTTCCTCGTTAACAAAATTTCTGGTGTCTGTGTTATTTCTTTTCCGCATTGCATTTTTTATATAATTGACTATCACAGGTTGTGCGTAAGTTCAATCAGTTTGTGAATCCGACCTTTGGGTTGTTGACTAAATTGATTGACACTTGGATATTGGTTTTTGATACCGTCCAAGTTATTTCTTATATTCAATCGGGCTCACAAATTTCTATTTGTTTGATTGCAGCTTGAATTTAGAAATTGAGATATAACTCTTGGATATACTTTTTTAAGATTGAGTATGACTGTCTAGTTGATTCTCTTGAAAGTATATTGGAGTTAGTCCATACATATTGCTAAGGGAAATATTGGGTGTGGTTGTTAGACCCCCTCTTTTTCAATTGGTATCAGAGCAGGAAAGCACGTTTAAGACCTTACAAGTCTGTGTTTGTAGCGATCTGATTCTATGGATTGTAATGTCTCGATAAACGCTTCACCAGGATTTAACTCTGATTTTATAGAAAGTTATGAAGAGCTTGTTAATCTCCAGAAGAAGTTGGATGAAAAAATCCGGATCAATTCTGATCTTATTGCGAAAATCGCAAAGTATAAGGATTTGAAGTCTTTCAAAGTTCCTTCAATGGATTTGAATAACTCCTTTAATTCTTCTCTGAAGAATTGTCGCAAGTCAGGGGATAAGTGAGGTTTAGGCTTTGTAAAACTTGATGTGACTCAGAACTACTCAGATGATGTTGGTCCATGTATGTTCTGTGATTCTCGTAGTCATTTTCAACATACGTGTACATCTGATAAACACATTTTTGTGTCTGATTTGATCTCAATTATGTGTATTGTTAGTGCTCGATTTTACACTTATCTGATTATTTTATGTTTTTGTAGGTTTTTTTGGTGAAATAAACATGTGTGCGAAATTGGCTCGAAAAATGGTATTTGTACCCCAAGATGAATTACTAAAAGCACCCAGAGGACGCGCTAAAGGCACCCCGGAAATATATTGGAGGCACCTCAAAAAGTTACTAAAAGCACCTAAAGGACAAGAGCTAAAGGGACCCCATCAGTGGATAGGGGGCACCCAAATTGTTATTCGCACCCCATCAGTCGGATAAGGGGCATTTATTCTTCAACAATTCAAATCCAAAATTTGGCGGGAAAAATAAGCTTTCTCCTGCGTAAAAGTTTGATCGGGTTTTGGAAGTGGGTTAGCAAGATTCAATCGCCAAAAGTGGTTTCAGTGGACCTGTTTGGACTTAACAGGGCTGGTATAGGCCTTTAAATCAACAAACTTGGGCTAGCAAATCGAGTTTTGAAGAAACAGGGAGAGTATATTCACAGGAATCTCAGGCGAGACCGAGACGAGTTTTAGTCGGATTAAATTGTTGGATTGGACTGAAATCAGCCTGTTATAGTTAGACAGTCTAGTTAATGGGCGTGGACGCGAAAAAGGGGAAAAATTTCAATCGATTCTCGTTTTATCAGGGAGAAAGAGTTACTCAGGAAGTATTGGTTTTATTTGGAAGTTTCTTCGTAAAACAGGGAGAATATCTCATATGTTATATTAAGTTCTTTATTTGGAAGAGTTTTAACCAAATCAGACTCTCTTTAGACGTGTAAAGAAAAGAAAAAAAGAAAGAAAAATATTCGTAACTTGGCCGTGAAGAAGAAGAAAAGAATCGAAGATTTCTTGGGAAATTTATCGACCCTGTTGTGTATATATAGGCTTCTGGGAGGTCTGGAAAAGGAGATCGAGACCTAGGGGTAATTGCAGAGCATCAAAAATCGCTGCAAAGCGATTCTACAGCAGCAGCAGAGAAGAAAAAGAAGGAGTTACAGACGACACCATAGAAGCGTCGTTCTCAAGAACACGAAGAACAGACACACCGAGACTGTCACTTATGAACAGTTTATGCGATAGTAGCTTTGTAACAATTTGTTTTGAATCTGCAACACCCAGATTGTAACGGTGACGTTTGTAACATAGTTACAGCGTTGCGAAACTCTGTTTTCATATACTTCTTCAATGAAAACACCTTTTGAGGAATGTTTCTATCTTTTGAGAGTGTTTTCACCATGAAGAGCTAAACCCCAACACTGGGACGACGGAGGAAACTGTATTTCATCCATGTGGTAATTTAGTTAATTCTTTATTTACTTTTTGCATCGATTTTAATTGAATTAAGATTTCGATTAATTACTTGTGACTTTGTTTGATGGAGCATGCTTAGTCCTAAGGATTCTTGATGCACCATGCTTATAATCTACACGTAATATTTTCTGGAGTCTACTTTGGCAAAGAATAGAGTTAAGATTTGTTTTATTTTGAGTTATAATTGCCTTGGATTAATTTATGAACCACTTGAAAATGAAAAATAGTGAAATCCTGAGTCCCAATAAATTCTTCATCTCGACAAACTTTTGTATATATTTTATTATTTTTGTTTATTAAGTCTTAAAATCGAATCTCAACAAGTCCGAGTGAACGACAATCTTATTTACCACTTCTACAATCACATCAACATCTTTCAAGAAAAGTTTAAAAGTTGCTAGTAATCTTCATAAGAAAGATAAACAACTGTTTACTTCTCTAAAAAGGTGTACAAAGCTAACAAAAAATCCCAAACAGGATAGTAGTGTTAGTATGAGAGCTTTTGCTCTAAAATCAACATCACCCTTTCAATGGTTCCTTGATAGTGGATGTAGCCGACATATGACTGGAGATCTTTCGTGGTTTGTAAATTCAAGCGACTTTGAAGGAGGTCCTGTAACATTCGGAGATGGGAGTTGTTGCTACATAAGCAAGAAGGGGACGATCAAACTTTCGGGCGTTCATGAAATCCATGATGTAGTTTACGTCAAAGGTATGACTGCAAATCTCCTTTTTGTTAGTCAAATTTGTGACAAAGGCCATAAAGTTGTCTTCAATGCGAATGGATGTGACATTGTAGACAAAACAGGAAAAGTAATTTTTCAGGGAACTCGTGGTAAAAATATTTGTTATCTTCTTGATACTCAGTTTAGCAATTGTTGCAATTTGTCAAAGGTGGAATCTACACATCTTTGGCATGAGCGTTTTGGTCACATCAATTATCGCCTTCTAACTAAGATCATTAACAAAGAACTTGTTAGAGGCGTTCCCAAAATAAATGCAAAGATTGATGATGTCTGTGGTGCCTGTCAAAAGGGTAAACAAACGAAAGTTCCAAATAAATCATATCGAGATATTCTCACTAAAGCTCCACTTGATTTAATTCATATGGATATCTTCGGTCCTATTCAATAACCTACGGTTGCTGGGAAGAAGTATGCTTTAGTTATGGTAGATGATTACACCAGATTTACCTGGGTGGCATTTTTAGCTCATAAAAATAAAACCCTTGGTGAATTCAAGATTATTTTTAATAGAATCCAGAATGAACAAAGTCACAAGCTAAAGAAAATTAGAAGCGATCGTGGAACTGAATTCAAGGACACTAAGGTGTTTGAATTTTTGACAAACTGGGGATTATTCAACAATACTCACCACCCATTACTCCTCAAGCTAATGGAGTTGCAGAAAGGAAGAATAAGAACATTCAGGAAATAGCCAGGGTAATGCTCCATAACAAAAACTTACCGTTAATGTTTTAGGGAAAAGCTATTTTCAAAGCATGTTATTTGATCAATCGTGTATACCTACAGTCGAAAACCAAAAACACTCCTTATGAGTTGTGGTACGATAGGAAGACCAACTTACATTATCTCAAAGTGTTTGGAAGTAAGTGCTACATTCTGAAAGATCGAGAATATAAAGGGAAATTTGATTCCAAAAGCGATGAAGGTATCTTTCTTGGCTATGCATCTGATAGTCGTGGTTTTCGAGTATTTAATCTCAGAACCCAAGTTATGATGGAATCTGCAAATGTCATCATTGATGATCTGAGCAATTTTTATCATGATAGCCCTCCTGCTGAATTGCCTCCAACTGAGACAATTGAGAAAGTCAAGGAAGTCCCAGAATCAGTTGAAGTTGTTCCAACAGTCGCTTAACCAGATATTTCTAGTGACGAGGAGAAGAGCACAGATCAGACTATTCATGTTGAACAAGAACGAATTCTTTCGCGACACCTCTGGGTTCAAAGGAATCATGATACTAACAGTATTATTGGAGTAAATGATTCTACAGCTAAGACAAGAGGACGATTTCAAAATATTTTCAATTTTGTTTGTTATCTTTCGCAACAAGAACCTAGAAATATTGATGAAGCTCTTAGCGATCCCTTTTGGGGTGAATGCAATGCATGAAGAGTTAAATCAATTTCAAAGACAAGATGTATGGGAGCTCATACCTTGTCCCTCTAATATCAATATTGTTGGTACCAAATAGATATTCAAGAACAAGTCTGATGAATTTGGCACCATTGTCAGAAACAAGGCCAGACTTGTCGCTCAGGGATATTCACAGATTGAAGGTATCGACTTTGACGAAACCTTTGCTCATGTGGCATGCCTTGAGTCCATTCGGTTACTATTAGCTCATGCTTGTTTCCTTAAGGTTAAGCTGTTTCAAATGGACATAAAATCCGCGTTCCTAAACGGAAATTTAAAGGAAGAAGTCTATGTTGCTCAACCGAAAGGTTTTGAAAACCCTGATTTCCCGGATCATGTCCTTAAGCTCAAAAAGTCATTGTATGGGTTGAAACAAGCACCTCGTGCCTGTTTCGAAAAACTAACTACTTCTCTTTTCAGGAAAGGTTTTTCGAGAGGTGGAGCGGATAAAACATTGTTTACCAAGTGGAGTGGAAAAGATGTTGTCATTGCTCAAGTTTATATCATCTATGGATCGACTTCTGAGAAACTTGCAAAATATTTTCAAGTCTCTCTTGGTAAGGAATTTGAAATGAGAAATGTTGGTGAATTAAAATTCTTTTTAGGATTACAGATTCAACAACATAAGGATGGAATTTACTTATCTCAAGAAAAATATGCTAAGGATCTTGTGACAAGGTTCGGTCTTGATAAGTCAACTCCAAAACTGACGCATATGCCCACTACTGGTAAGCTACATCGAGATGAAAAAGGAGTAAATATGGATCAAAAGCTTTATCGATCTATCATTGGAAGCCTCTTATATCTTACAGCAACTAGACCTGATATTGCTTTTAGTGTTGGTTGTTGTGCTAGATTTCAGGCTAATCCAAAGGAATCTCATCTTGCAGCTGCAAAGAGGATCATGTGATATATCAAACACACTATCGGGTATGGTCTATCTTATACTTTTGATAATAACACTGATCTTACTGCCTATTCAGATGCGGATTGGGCAGGTTGTATGGAAGACAGAAAGAGTACTTTAGGGGGATTTTACTATGTCGGGTTGAATCTTGTGGAATGGCATAGCAAGAAACAAAACTCACAATCCCTGTCTACATGCGAAGCAGAACACATTGCTGCAGGTTCATGTTGTACTCAACTTCTATGGATGAAACAAATGCTTTCTGATTATGGAATTGACACTAGTATAATGAAGATCTTTTGTGATAACTCAAGTGCGATTCACATCACTGAGAATCCTGTTGAGCACTCAAGATCTAAGTACATTGACATAAGGTATCATTTTATTAGAGATCTCTATGAAAATGGTATTATCAATATGGAGTTTGTGCCTTCCGAATAACAATTGGATGATATTCTCACCAAACCTTTAGATACTGCTACGTTTCAACACTTACGGCAGTCTATTGGTGTTGTTTTGGTTCATTAGTTTTCTAGCCTTTTTGCCCTTGGACTCATTTATATCTATTGGGCAATCATGGCTTAGAACATCAGTGTAGTGTTGGTTCAATTCCGCATTTGTTTCTTTGCAGATAAAAAGGCTTTGTTAGGGATCAAAGTATTCAAATAAATCATTATTTTCTTGTAAAAGTAAGGTCGTTCTTGTTGTTCTTTCAGGAATGACATTTTATGGGGGAGAGTTCTTAATTGAACTTGTGCTTAATTGCAAAATCTTTGTGGGGAGTGCGGTTGTGGAATATTATAGGGGTTATCTTGTATCTTTATAAACTCCTTGATGTAAGCATTTAGTTTCGGCTATGTGATTGCATCCAAACAAAGTTGATATATTCTCTTTTAGTCATGAAGTGTCTCCATGAGAATTTCATTATGATCCCAGTAGTTTTCGTACCTTTGCCATTTTATATTGACAAAAAGGGGGAGAATTAATGTGTAGTTCACACTACAAATACATATGGTTTACGGATCATTATGTAAGGGGGAGTGGTTTTCATGTGAGATGAAGTATTGACTAAGAGGGAGTGATACATATCACCATAGTATTGTTGTCAAAGTTGTGATACAATTGGACTTTAATGCTGTGTAATAATACTATGACACTGTATAACAATGATTGAGAGCTACTATTTTCTAATTGTTATATCTACGGATCTTCAACAACTATGATGCTGAGTTGGACACGTTCAGAATCACTGGAGTACTTGGAAGTGACAAAGATTTCGAGTAATGTTGAAGAACCAAGGAAATCAAGCATTTGGATGAGAAGCTACAAAGTTTATTTATTTTGTAATCCATATGTATTGATAGTTTTTTCACTAAAATTGACAAAGGGGGAAATTGTTAGAGCACTGCTCGGTCGAACTCACGAGCGTTGCTATCTCAAGCTTGTTGTCAAGTTTATTTGCAAAAACTATAAGTCTTGATTTCTAGTCTACTTATAGCTAAGTCTCGGATTAGGATAAAATGTATAGTTGAGCTTTAGACTTCATGTCGTTCATCGATTGAAGACGAAGAACTACTAAGGGGAGCTTGTGGAACTTCATCAACAAACGGTATGTGGAGACTTGAACTCATCTATCACTCAAAAGTCTATCTGCTCTATCTCCTATTTGAGACAAATGTCGTATAGTTATATAGACTTCAATTATACACATTTGATATTTTGAGCTGAGTTTAACTCGCTTACATATTTCTCAAAATATGTGTTGGTAAGCTTTCGCTATAACCAAGTTCATCTTATATTTTTGACGAAAGTCAAAAGATGATCATGTGAAAATCGCCTTGTAACATCTTACATGATTTGTGTGAGAAAGTCATTTGATGTAGACTCGGAATGTTTCGTATTGATCATTCGATCAATTGAAAATTGCTTTGAAGCTAATAGTTTTTGTGAGACAGCTATTGTCGTCTTCTAAGAATGTTTCAATGACTGAAATAGGAGTTTAGAACAAATAACCATGATTGGATATAGCACAATATGCGTACTTATATGCTAACTGTTGCATGATATTCCAAGTCCGGGAACCATAGTATGCATACCCGTATGCGTACTGGTTGGTTTATGAAAGTCCGGGAACTCAGTATGCATACCGGTATGCATACTGGCGTGAGGTTCAAGTTCCTGGATTTAACTGAGTTTTGATGGTATGCGTACCCGTTCGCATACTGGCGAACCCAAACTTGGTCCGGCCACTTAGGTATGCGTACCCGTTCGCATACTTGAGTAGGTTATGTTCTAAAATCGGTTTGTTCATGAACTAATACATTTATATAATAAGGAATGCAATCTTTTGCAAACCATGGCTATAATGTTCATGAATTGATTCGAGTGAATCAAAATCGATTTTGCTTCAATTGTGTCTTGTATACTTCTATGAGAATATAAACAATTGAACAACTCTAGAACTAGATAACTTGTAGTAGGCTAGTGTCTGTAGCGGCTTAATACAGTGTGGTGTTCAAATATGGACTAGGTCCCGGGGTTTTTCTGCATTTGCGGTTTCCTCGTTAACAAAATTTCTGGTGTCTGTGTTATTTCTATTCCGCATTATATTTTTTATATAATTGAAATATCACAGGTTATGCGTAAGTTCAATCAGTTTGTGAATCCGACCTTTTTGTTGTTGATTAAATTGATTGACATTTGGATATTGGTTTTTGATACCGTCCAAGTTATTTCTTAAATTCAACCGGGCTCGCAAATTCCTATTTGTTTGATTGCTGATTGAATTGAGAAATTGAGATATAACTCTTGGATATACTTTTCTTAAGATTGAGTCTGACTGTCTAGTTGATTCTCTTGAAAGTATATTGGAGTTAGTCCATACATATTGCTAAGCGAAATATTGGGTGTGGTTGTTAGACCCCCGCTTTTTCACTCATCAAGGGTATTGACATTCTCAACAATATTTCCTTGAACATTATCAGAAAAGTCAATAGAGTTAGCCTCAAGAGAATCAATAAAAGAAGGACAAGTATTATCTTAAGCCGTTGCCTTCCTTGCTTTTTTTAATGCTACGCTTGAGTCTATTTATACTGGTCTTGAGTTCCGAAACACGATTATTTATATAAATATATTCATGAACGGTTGATGCTTTTGATCCAAAACTTCCTTCAGTCACGGAAGAAAAATTTGAAATTTTTTTCTTACTCATTGGATCAGAAAAGCAGTCATTTGTCCTTATAACACTATTCTTTTTACGATTGTAAAAAGGTTTTGTGTTATCCTTACAGGTAATAATTGGCTCATCACAACACTTTCCTTGTCTAAAGGTTGGACATTTAGAACAAGTAACATGAGAAACAAGTTTGATTACTTCCTTAGACATCCAGATAAGAATGTTATGAATTTTTTTCATTCTGCAAGCGAAAACGACATCTCCTTTCAAGGTGACCATTGTTTCCACAATAGTAACAACTGAAAGGAATGCTATTAACTGTTCGCATATGAGCAGTCTTAGGAGATTGACAGCCCTTGTTCTTTGAAATTTCTGCCGCTGATGGTAATTTTTCACTTTTGTCATCAATAAAAAAATTCTGTTGGAAATTTCTATTAGTACAAACAGAATCAATCTTGCTACAACTTGGAGCGTCTATTCCTTCACATCCCAAACCTCGTGTATCACGATGTTTCTTATAAGTTCCCAACATAGTGGATAATTTTGTTGAACTAAGGTTATACTTTTTCAAGTTTTCTTCCGGCATTTTGACCTTGTTCTAAGCAGCAGAAAGGTCATCCTCCAATTGTTTTTCTCGTGAGATAAAAACGTTCTATCTGTCATTAAAACAACTTTGTTGAGAGCTACATCTTGCTTCAGATTCAGCAAGTTCTTCTTTCAACAAAAATAGATTTCGACGAAGATTTTCACATTCTGAATTCTATGAACGCACACCTTCTTCACGATCTTTAAGAAGGGATTATAAGAGATTATATCCACAATCGTAACCTTTAAAGAGTTTTCTCATTTTCTTGTTTTCTAGACAGCGAGGAGTCAGAAACTCAGCCAAGCAAGATGTTGACTTCTTTTTCTTAATGAGATGGTAAAAAAACTTGATGTGTTGCCAGACTTACTCATCAACATCGTTTCCATCGTTTGAATCACTTTCATCTGAAAGATCATTCAACTGCTCATCTAGGCGTGTTTCCCAGTTATACACAGTTTCAGGAAACGAAAAAGATGTGAGAGATTTCTCAGGAGAAACAAAGCTTTGAACCAAGTCAGAACGTTTCTGAACTGGTGATGCGTTGTTTGAGATAGCACTTCTGCCCATAAAGTCAGATTGCTACAAACACAGACTTATGAGGTCTTAAACGTGTTTTCCTGCTCTGATACCAATTGAAAAAGTGGGGTCCTAACAACCACACCCAATATTTTGTTCGCCAATCTGTGTGGACTAACTCCAATATAATTCCAAGAGGATCAACTAGACAGTCAGACTCAATCAAGGAAATATATCTTTGTTTCTCAATGTAATCAGCAAATCAAACAAATAGAATCCGTGAGCCTGATTATTATGAAAAACAACTTGAACGGCACCAAAGACCAATGTTCAAGTGTCAATCAATTTCAATCAACAACCAAGGGTTGGATTTACCAATTGATTGAACTACGCACAACCTGTGATATTTCAATTATATAGAAAATATAATGTGAAAAATAAATAACACAGACACCATAAGTTTTGTTAACTAGGAAACCGCAAATGCAGAAAAACCCCGGGACCTAGTCTAGATTTTAACACCACACTGTATTAAGCCGCTACAGACACTAGCCTACTACAAGTTAACTTCGAACTGGAATGTAGTTGAGCCCTAACCAAGTCTCACACTGATTAAGGTACAGTCGCGTTTCTTATATCTATGAATCCCAGCAGGACTCTACGCACTTGATTCCCTTAGCTGATCTCACCCACAACTAAGAGTTGTTGCGACCCAAAGTCGAAGACTTTATAAACAAATCTGTTTCCCATAGAAATCTCTATTCTGATAGATAAATCTGCCTCCCATAGAAATACCTACGAAGTTTTGTTCCATATTTTTATAAATCAAGGTGAACAAAAACCAATTGATAATCTATTCTTATATTCCCGAAGAAAAGCCTAGAAATATTAATCACCTCACAATAACTTAACTATATGGTAGTTGAACAAGTTATTGTTGAATCACAAAGAATAAGATGAAGAGCTTTGTGATTACTTTTTATATCTTACCTATCGGAGATAAATCTCGATCAAATCTTAGAGAAGATAGTACTCAACACGAATATCACACAAAGAATCAAATCTAGTCGCAACTAGTATCACATAGGAGGTGTGGGGATTAGGTTTTCCATATGCTAGAGTTCTCCCTTATATAGTCTTCAAATCAGGGTTTGATAGCTTTGATACAAAGCAATCAATATTCACCGTTAGATGAAATCCTGATTTAAGATTCTATCTAAGTTTGCTTAAAACCAAAGCAATATCTATCCACACTTAGATGGTCTTAGCTTGTTACACACAAATGAAATATACCTTCATTTAGATATGGGTAACCGTACCTAAACGTGTATATTGAGTTGGCTCAATAACATGATGTGATTTTGAAGTTGTAGTAAAAATGATTCGAACTCTAAGACTTGTGAAGATTCGAGTTTTTAAACTTAATAAAAATATACAATAATATTACAAATGGTGCAAGAGGTACTGGGACTAAGGATTTAGCCAATCCTCATAACATAAGGTTCACTTATTTATTCTCAACAATTTTAGCTCAAGAAATATAAACATGGACTCTATTTTTGCCAAGGTAGATTCTCAAGACATTAGATGTAAATGTTAAGCATGGGACATCAAATCACCTAAGCTAAGCATGACCCATCTAATCAAATGACAACTAATTAAATCAAATCATATTTCAATTAATATTAGTGCAAAAGTCATAAAAAAGAATAAAATAAATTTACCCATATATGAAGTTCGGCCTCCTCCGTCATCCCAGTGTTGGGGTTTAGCTCCTCATATTATAGACACGCTCAAAATTCATCTTTATTAATGCTCAAAAGTGTTTTATAATTGATGAAAATGAGAAAAAATGGTGAAAATCGGGTTTTGTAACAATTATATTTGTTACAAACCTTTGTTACAAAGAACAATAATTGTAAAGTGTTGTTGTTACTGTAGCATATAAGACTGTCCTCGCACTGTCGCGTCCACTGTAGCAGTTACGACTGTTCTTTGGGGTCTTATGTTCTTCGTGTTCTTCTTCCCTGCACCAGCAGAAAACAACAGCAGGAAGCTTGCTGTTCGTCTTGATTTCTCACTCCTCAACCCTCCTAAAGTCCCCAAACTCTCGACACCCCTACTATGTGATCCTGGGAACCTATTTATACATCATTTCGACATTGAATCTCCTCCATTAACTACAAATAATCTTCTTTTACTCGGGTATATTTTTTTCCATTTTTATCATTGATTTTGATTTTCACGCATCTGAAGCTGTATTTCTTTCCTTCTATACCTTCTTCACGCTCCAGGATATCGATTAAGTCTTCCAAGCACGTGCAGTACACGTTTAAATTTCTCACAACTCATGCAAGCTCATGTTTTTCCTCCAACTCCCTGTTTGGATTAAACCAAGTTATCCAGCCAAATTTGATCGATAAAATCACCCATACTAGCTTTCTATAGTCATATCACGTCTACCCACTAAGTTTCAGGGATTGAATCTCACTAAATCACGTCCAAACATCCGATCGAAATTCTGCTGTTAATGAAAATATTTTCCCGCCAAAATTCATTTTTTGCATTTGAGAAGAAGATGTCCTCCCCCTAATCCTGCACGGGTGCCCCTTTAGCACTTGTCTTATGGGGTGCAAATAGTAATTTTTGGGCGTAGATAGTAATTTTTCCGGGGTTCCTCCGACACATTTTTGGGGTGCTTCCGGTGCATTTCTGGGGTGACTTTAGACTCTATCCTGGGGTGTAAAACACCACTTTTCGAGCCAATTTTGCCGCAAGAGCTTATTCCCTAGAAAAGACTTAAAACAACTTTATTAGAAATAAAATGAGTCCTAGATAATGTAGTTATGGGTGAAAATGCGTCACACTTACGTGCTTATCAAATAACAGTTAACCGATGTTAGCCATATGAACACTTTTGTATTAACCACATTCATCTAACACTTCTAGATCAAATGATAATCAAATGAAAATCAAATGAATCTAATTGTGTTACTCATAGAGTTGTTCAATTGTTTATATTCTCATAGAAGTATACAAGACACAATTGAGACAAAATCGGATTGATTCAAAAGAATCAGTTCATGAACATTTTAGCCACGGTTTGCAAAGATTGCATTCCTTAATTAATAAATGTATTTTTTCATAAGTAAGAAATCATACTTAAACGATTTTAGAACTTAAACCAACTCAGTTTGCAAACGGGTACGCAAACTAGAGTTCCGGACTTTGGTCATGTCCGACATTTCGCAAACGGGTACGCATACTGTCGTTCCGGACTGAACCCAGGTGAGATATTGCTTTTGTTTTAAGCAAACTTAGCTTGAATCTTAAATCAGGTTTTCATCTAACTGTGAATATTGATTGCTTTGTTTCAAAGCTATCAAACCATGATTTGAAGACTGTATAAAGGAGAACTCTAGCAACTGGAAAACCTAATCCCGACACCTCTTGTGTGATACTAGTTTCGTACTAGAGTTGATTCTCCTTTAACCTAGGTTTTTCCTAAAACCATTATAGGTTAACGACTTAAAGACTTCATTGGGTTTCTAAAGCCAGACCCAACTATTTTCTCTATAGTTGCATGTTCTGATCTTACTTGTTCTATCGTATTGAGTACTATCTTCTCTAAGATTTGCTCGAGATTTATCTCCGATAGGTAATATATAAAAAGTAATCACAAATCCCTTCGTCTCATTCTTTGTGAATCCACAATAACTTGTTCTACTACCATATAGTTAAGTTATTGTGAGGTGATTGATAATTCTAGGCTGTTCTTTGGGAATATAAGACCGGATTATCAACTGGTTCATGTTCACCTTGATTTATCAAAACACTGAACAAAAATTCGTAGGTATTTCTGTGGGAGACAGATTTATCTATCAAAATAGAGATTTCTATGGGAGACAGATTTGTTTATAAAGTCTTCGACTTTGGGTCGCAGCAACTCTTAGTTGTGGGTGAGATCAGCTAAGGGAATCAAGTGCGTAGAGTCCTGCTGGGATTCATAGATATAAGAAACGCGACTGTACCTTAATCAGTGTGAGACTTGGTTAGGGCTCAACTACATTCCAGTTCGAAGTTAACTTGTAGTAGGCTAGTGTCTGTAGTGGCTTAATACAGTACGGTGTTCAAATCTGGACTAGGTCCCGGGGTTTTTCTGCATTTGCAGTTTCCTCGTTAACAAAATTTCTGGTGTCTGTGTTATTTCTTTTCCACATTATATTTGTTTATATAATTAAAATATTACAGGTTGTGCGTAGTTCAATCAATTGGTAAATCCAACCTTTGGTTGTTGATTGAAATTGATTGACACTTGAATGTTGGTCGTTGGTACCGTTTAAGTTATTTCTTCATAATAATCAGGCTCACAGATTCTATCTGTTTGGTTTGCTGATTACTTTGAGAAATGGAGATATAACTCTTGGATATATTTCCTTGATTGAGTCTGACTGGCTAGTTGATTCTATTGGAATTATATTAGAGTTAGTACATACAGATTGCCCAATGAAATATTGGGTGTGGTTGTTAGACCCCCGCCTTTTCAGTATACGAAATATCCGTCATATTCTCCAATGATTTTGATGAAGAACCATCAATTAAACTATCAAGATTGTTATGAGTATTGCTACAATTATCAAAATTGACAATTTCACCCAAGAGAGCTACACTTGCTCTTTCTTCCTCTTCAGAATCATAATGATCTGAGGTTTCATCAAGTGTCGCCGCCAAACTCTTGTTGCTAATGTATTTTCTTTGATTTGGACACTCATTGGCAAGGTGACAAATCCTTTACACTTGAAGCACTGTGGCATATCCTCATCATCGGTATCGTTAAAATCTCTGTTTTTAGTAGAAATACGATTATGTAGCTTAGGTTACATTAGAGGTTTGTCCCTAGAGAATCGTTTATTTATCTTCATAAGAAGTTCTCTAAACTGTCTTGTGATCAGAGAAACTGGGTTATCAAGATCTTCATCTGAAAAATCAAGATCGACAAGATCATCTCTAGAGTTGTCAACACTTTTACCTTTTAGGGTTTTAGTGTTTTTCAGTGCCTTGAACGCAATATCCTTTCCGGCTTTGGATTGCAGTTAATGATCAAAGATCTTGAACTTTCGAACAAGAGTGTTTATGGAAAGTGTATCAAGGTTATTTCCTTCCATGATGACATTTTTCTTAGACTCGTATCTTGTTGGAAAGGATCGGAGAATTTTCATCACAATGTTCTTTTGGGAGATAGTCTTTCCTAATGCAAAACAAGCATTAACAATATTAGACACCTTTTGATTAAATTCGTCAAGCGATTCCTCATCGGACATGCGAAGGTTTACCAGTCATAAGTTAGGTTTTGAATCCTAACATCTTTTTCTAAGGTATCTCCTTCGAATACGGTTTCTAAGATATCCCAAGCATCTTTAGACCTAGTGCATGAAGTCACATGATGCTGAAGATCTGGGCTTATGGCGTGAATAATAGTATTTAACCTGTCTGAATTATGCTTTACAGCACTTATCTCGGATTCACTATATTCTATCAATGGCTTTGCAACAGTAGCTCCGTCTACAACAACTGTTGGTGTGTTATAACCAATAACTATAATTTTATATGTCTCAAAGTCACGGGCTTGTAGAAAGGAATGCATAGCAATTTTCTACCATAAGTAATTTGAGCTATCAAATGCTGGCGGTACGTTTATAGAGATTGCACTTCTGTCAATATAGTCAGACTGCTTCAAACACAGACTTACTGGATCTTAACGTGTTTGCCTATTCTGATACCAACTGAAAATGCAGGGGGTACCAAGATACACCACCAACTTTTTCTTAGGAAATCTATATGGACAAACTCAACACAACACCGAGAGTAAAAACTCAATCAAGGAAAGTGCCAAGAGTTATATCTCTCTCTTTTGTTATTAGAACGTTTACAAAATTGAATCTGTGAACCTAACTACAAAGAGAATTCTTGGACGGTACCAAAGACCAATATCCAAGGATCAATCAAGTCTTTTCCAACTAACAAGGTTGGACCTAGGTATTGTAATTGATCAACGCACAACCTGTTATATTTCAATTATAAAGATAAACAATATAATGCGGAAAAAGAAATAATATAGACACTGCACCAGAAACTCCGGGACGTAGTCCAGATTGAACACCACACTGTATTAAACCGCTACAGAAACTATCCTACTACCAATTAACTTCAGTCTGCAATGTAGTTGAGCCCTAAAAAGAAATCCACTGATTAAGGTACAGTCGCGCTCCTTACGCCTCTTGAATCTCGCAAGAATTTGCAAAATTAATTCCCTTAGCTGATGTCACCCACAACTAAGAGTTGCTTCAATCTCAATTGAAGACTTTAAACCAAATCTGCCTCCCACAGATTAAGCCTATAATTGATTTCCTGATTTACGATCTAAACAGATGATCAGATCAAATGATGGATCCAGGTGATGGAAATCGATAGCAACTTAGAGAAAAGTTTGGTTATCCTCAAAATCCGGACTTATGCAACCATAAGTGCATCCTAGATTATTATTCACCTCTCAAGTATAAAACTTGCACTAGTGGAAATTGAGTTTTTTAAGTCTGCTTGGATCTTATAAATAAGACTTCCAGGGGCATTCTTTATATACCCGACTCTTGAAAGGAGTCTTTTTTATAAAAAATACTTTGAAAAGCAAATCGATTTCTCGTAGCAGTCATAATATTAAGGGTTAGTTTAGGAAATTAAAAAACTTCCATGTGGATTTCTATTAAGTCCTCCTGACGCAATGCTTTCTGTGGTCCTACTTTAATTAGGTCTGTGGTGATAAATGGTTTCCCTAAAAACCTTCTAGAAACAAACATGCCTCTCTCATCACTTCTCTCTCAGTTATCCAAAACTTATCGCTCTTATTGTTTTTTATCATATCCCCAAATCCCTTTCCTCATCTCCTCTGCAAAGTGCAAAAGTTTCTTTATTACCTTTTGTTAGAGCATTGCTCGGTCGAACTAGCAAGCGTTGCTATCTCAAGCGTGTTGTCAAGTTTAGTTTCCAAAACTATAAGTCTTGATTTGTAGTCTACTTATAGCTAAGTCTCGGACTAGGATAGAAAGTGTAATTGAGCTCTAGACTCCACGGCGTTCATCATGCAAAGACGAAGAACTACTCAAGGAACTGGTGGATCTTCATCGATAACAAGGTATGTTGAGACTTGAACTTATCTATCACTCAAAAGTCTATCTACTCTATCTCCTATCTTGAGACAAAAGTCGTATTGCTATATAGACTTCGATTATACACATTTGCTATTTCGAGCCGAGTTTATCTCGCCTATCTATTTCTCGAAATATGTGTTGGTAAGCTTTCACTTTGTCCAAGTTCATCTTTACAAGTAACGAAAGTCATGTTGATTATTTCAATATGTTGAAAATTGCTTTGATGAAAAATAGTGTGTGAATAACCTCTATTTAACATCCTCTAAAAATGTTTCAATGATTGAAATAAAGAGTTTATAACATATAACCATCTTTGGATATAAGCATATAATGTGTTCGTGCATTAGTGTATAAGTCCAAAACCAGGAACCAAATGCTTGATGGAGACTGGGTAAGTATGCGTACCCGTACACATACTGGCGGAAGTTCACGACCGTGAAGTTCTGCTGAGTTTGGAAATCAAAACCAACTCAATCCTGTTACCTAAGTATGAGTACCGGTACGCATACTGGCGGAAAGTTCACGTCCGTGAATTTCTGCTGAGTTTGGAAACCAAAACAAACTAAAATCCGGTTACTTAAGTACGCATACCCATACGCATACTTAAGTGTGTTACTTTCTAAAATTGGTTTGTTCATGAACTAAAACATTTATATCTTAAGGAATGCAATTTGCAAACCGTGGCTATAATGTTCATGAATCGATTCGAGTGAATCAAAACTGATTTTGCTTCGATTGTGTCTTGTATACTTCTATAAGATCTAAGCAATTGAACAACTCTCGAACTAGTTCATTTGAGTCATTTGTACTAGTTATGGTGAAGATGAATAAGGTTGATATGAAAGTGCTCATATGGCTAACCATTGGTTAACTACTATTGAACCAACTAGGTGTACACGTTTAGGTACGGCTACTCAAACCTAAATGACGTATATTTAATTTGTGTATAACAAGATAAGTTCAATCTAACGGTTGAAAGATATTAGCTTGAATCTAATAAGGTTTTCATCTAACGGTGAATATTGAATGCTTTGTTACCAAGGTAACTTAGATTGCAAACCCTAATTTGGAGACTATATAAAGGAGAACTCTAGCAATTGGGAAACCTAATCCCCACACCTCCTGTGTGATACTAGTTGTATAAGCTAGAGTCGATTCTCCTTTAACCTTAGGTTTCTACCGAGACCCTGTAGGTTAATGACTTAAAGACTTCATTGGGATTGTGAAGCCAGACCCAACTATTTTCTCTGTAGTTGCGTGATATGATCTTGCTGTTTCTATCGTGATTGAGTGTAATCGTAAGATTGGCTTGAGATTAATTTATCCGATAGGCAAGATAGAAAATTCGTCACAAACATCTTCGTCTCATCGTTTGTGATTCCGCAATATCTTGTTTCGCTAGTCGATTAAAATTATTGTGAGGTGATTGATAATTCTAGGCTGTTCTTCGGGAATATAAGTCCGGGTTATCGATTGGTTCCTGTTCACCTTGATTTATCAAAAGACGGAACAAAACTCGTAGGTATTTTTGTGGGAGACAGATTTATCTATTCTTGTAGACTTTTCTGTGTGATACAGATTTGTGTATTAAAGTCTTCGACTTTGGGTCGTAGCAACTCTTAGTTGTGGGTGAGATCAACTAAGGGAATCAAGTGCGTAGTATCCTGCTGGGATCAGAGACGTGAGGAGCACAACTATACCTTGAATCAGTGTGAGATTGATTGGGGTTCAACTACAGTCCAGACAGAAGTTAGTTTGTAGTAGGCTAGTGTCTGTAGCGGCTTAATACAGTGTGGTGTTAAATCTGGACTAGGTCCCGGGGTTTTTCTGTATTTGCGGTTTCCTCATTAACAAAACTTCTGGTATCTGTGTTATTTCTTTTCCGCATTATATTTTGTTATATAATTGAAATATCACAGGTTGTGTGTTTGCATCGATCAATTGGTAAATCCAACATTTGGTTATTGATTGAAATTGATTGATCCTTGAACATTGGTCTTTGGTACCGTTCAAGTTTATTTCTCTTGTATTCAATTAGACTCGCAGATTTCTATTTGTTAAAGTTGGGATTGAATCGAGAAATTCAGATATAACTCTTTGATATACTTTTTATTAAGATTGAGTCTGACTGTCTAGTTGATTCTCTTAAAAGTATATTGGAGTTAATCCATACAGATTGCTAAGCGAAATATTGGGTGAGGTTGTTAGACCCCCGCTTTTTCACCTTTGAAACGAAAACCCTTTCTTCTTAACTATGTTCATCATCATTAAGCAAGCCCTTTACTTCACCTCGTTCTTATTCCTCAACAAAATTTATAAATATTTTCTCTGACATCGGCATCATCAGAGATGTTTCACTTCATCATCACATGTATTTTACCGTGCATGTGCTATTCTAAATGTCCTTTGATGACATCCTGTTTTTCTTTATTCTTCCAAAATCTAATTATTATCAATATTTGGAGAATCTCTAATCATATTTTTGGTGATTAATGTGTTTCCAAAGATATTATCAATTTAAATCAATTCAAAATACTTTCTTTTCATTCAAGAGATGTTTTTTATCCCGCAATCTTTGTTTTTTGAATTAATCAAAATTGAATGAAATATTCAGTATTTCCAAAAGTTATGAGCTAATATAACTGTAATCATCTTTTACTCGTGCATGTTCATTCGCACAGAGTTTTTTGATCAATCAATTACTTTGATTAGTTTGAGCTACTAATTGATTTGTTTCCAAAGATTATTTTCTTTGATATCAACGATCATTATCATCACTTTTTTTTTCTTTCGATTTTGTTAATCGATAACTAAATTCTAAATTAGGGTTTTCTTTAATCTAAATCAAGTTTTGAATTTATCATTTAGACATGGCCTTTGCGGTGATCAAATCGGTCAACATCGCATGTGTTCTTGGGTTTCATCTCCTCATGATACGGGTAACCCCCTTAATTATCTCACATTCTCATTGCCAAGTACGAAATGTTTCCCATTTTCATAATTCTTGCCATCTCATAAGGCAGAAATTCTCTTTACAGAATAGTTTCTATAATAATATTCTTTCTCCCAATTATCTTGTTTTAAGTATGGGAAAGTATGTCGTCATTTGTTTTCCAATCTAAGTATTACTCATATTTTCATGGGTATTTTCCACGATCACCATGTACCTTGGATCAAAGTTTCTTAAAAGTGCAACAAGGTCTCTCATGTCTGAAACTATTAAGTCGAAAACAAAATCATAGTTTCACAACTTTTTGTAATGGTTCAATCTACCAATTTCATACGATATTGATACAATTAGTCATTTCATTGCTATTATCACAGTGAGGAAATATATCACTAAAGTCATTCACAAGATTTAGTTAGTGTTGTTGTTGACTAAGTCTTGGAAAATTATCCATTTTCTTCAACAAAATTAAGATCTGTTCTTCTGATCTATGATACTCGCTATTTATTTACAATATTGAATTCGTTCCGAGAGAAATTCACGAAAAATGTGTATTCTTGGATATCCAAATATTCACAACCCTTTATTCCCCAAATATCTCTCATATCCCATGAAATTAAGTCAATATGCCCAATATTTTATCATTTACTCTTAGAGATCTTATTTACTATTTGTTTTCTCTAAACAAACCAAAAAAAAGGTTACTGCTATTTTGTTAATTACTTGTGAAAGTCAGTCGTCGGAAGTGCAATGGTCGATGAAGATTAAATTCACCAGCCAACAATCCAGATGTAAAATTTGGGATTCAAGATTTGTTCAAGTTGTACACTATGATTCTCTCCGTGTCCAACTTGAGGGGGCATATTGGAATAAATGGGAGGTACACTAAAGAGACCGAGGTAATCGTTCAGTGACCGTGTGTGCACGTGAAGATTAAGTCAAAATATCTAGAAGATATGTGTAATCTTTTAGTTTCCTAGATAAGTATATTCTGATATTAATTAGGATTATATTATTCATATTCTCAACTCTATAAATAGAGCGCAAATGTAATTGTAATAATCATCTCAGAATTCGGATGATCAATATCATTGACCCTTATGGGTTTCTCCGTGGATGTAGGCGTTAATGCCGAACCACGTAACATCGTTTGTCTTTGGTATGTAGATTTATTTATTTGATTTATTTCTTGATCGTTGATTAATTTATATTGTTTGTCAAATCTATGATATCCATGTTAGTTTTGATCTACATATCAAAATCTAATAGTAATGGACGTAAAGAGAGATAGAGGCGCAGAGGCAGATGACCTACTTATGTGAAGTACCCTTTCAGAAAAACTTGTAAGTTAGCTGTATAAACAACCGAAAGGCACTTTTGGCGGTGGAATGGTTTGACAAATGCATGCATGTGTTCATGATATTATCTACTGTGCAAAAGTAGACACGGATACTTGGCCATATCAGATTAGAAGAAACCTATAAAGAAGATTAGATAGAATGATAGATATTTAGTTATTCTCTCTGTCCGATTTAGCATCAACCGTAAATACAGTCAGAACATTCTCCTTTATTTAGGATTTTTTCTTAAACAAATCGACCCACCTTCCCACCACTTCCCACTGTACTGAACCTATAAATTCTCAATCTTCTCAAAGTCAAATTCATCAACAAACACATAAACAACGAACTTCTAAGAAAATCCAACTACTTCATTTCAATCCGATTTCTTTTCCTTCATTCCTCCACTCCAAGTGTGTTTAATTATCTGATCATTTGTTCCACGTTGCTAGCTAGATACCCATGGAGACGCAAGTGATGAAACTAGCGTCACAAAAGGCGGTAGTGATATTTAGTAAAACATCTTGTTGTATGTCTCACACTATTAAGTCTTTGTTTTATGATCTTGGAGTAAGTCCAGCAGTTTATGAACTTGATGAGATCTCCAATGGAAGAGAAATCGAAAGGGCACTTCAAAAATTAGGGTGTAACCCTTCGGTTCCTGCCGTATTCATTGGTGGCCAACTGATTCATAATTCAACCAGCACCGTCATGTCTCTTCACCTTAGTGGTTCCCTCATTCCTATGCTTAAAAGAGCTGGAGCCATTTGGCTGTAAGTATATAAGTTGCAACGAGCTAAGTCTCCACATTTGATGAGCTACAAAGAACAATATAGCTAGATTTCGAGAAGAAGCTTGCTGATGTTATTGCATTGTACATTATATTTCATGTAACTCCAAATTTGAAATGGAATTTACTTGGAAACTTTATGAGGCTCTCAGTAAATTTTGTGTTCTTCCAACAATATGTGATTTGGTGACACACTATCCCGTACGTCATCATGAATTTAACTCTTATAATTTGCATTAATTAAACATGGGCTTGTCGAATATGCGTAAGCATGACGAATGTTTTTTTCTTTTGAGGAAAAAGGTTGAGATCGTATAAAAGAAAATGTAAAAAGGCATAAGCCCCCATTTTAAGTTACAGAGATATTACATTCAGTCTATAATGACTTTCCAATGAGTTATTAGCTCACCGATTATGGTTCCTAAGAACTATTTTTCTTCCCCAAAGCCCACTCAAACATAATCAAAAGTTTCACTTCTGAGATTGTTTCTTTTTCGGATTTGGGTCTTTTCTTAGCCATTACCCACCTATTTCTCTCATTCCAGAGTGCCCAACAAATTGCAAATAGTAACACGTTGCGGCCTCTCCTGAACTTCCAGGCTTGTAGTTGATTTGGGATAGTTCCTTCTTGCACCCAACTTATGTTATATCCATCAATAAAATATGACCAGACCTTGTGGGAATACTCACAGTGAAAAAGTAGGTGGTTAACTGATTCATCATGGGTGTTATAAAAAGCACACAAAGTGTTCTGTATTTTCCTTTATGATTAAGGTATTTATTGTTGGAACAAAATTTTGACCAGTAGACCATAAGAAGAATTTCACCTTAGGAGGTACATGTTGTATCCGGATGCATGAAAAAGGAACCACCTTTTGAGTAGGTGGCAGTTGTTCCACCAAGGCACTAATCATTTATTGCAGGCTTTTGCTCCGAAACCACTAGGGAGGATGTATTGCACTGTATCTTAAGCTTCATCATTCAATACTGGCGGGATTCCTAGAACCTCAAACATTTGCAGCATATCTGAAGTTTCAGATGAGGTCAAATTCCTTCTTAGCTGTAAATTCCATGCACAATTTTCTACCATAGCTCTAATAGAATCATTTTTCTTTTTTGATAACTTGAAAATGCTTGGGAAGGCTGTTTTGAGATCTTGTGGCCATTTCCATTTGTCCCACCAGAATTGACTGCATTTCCTTTAGCAATTGGTGTAGTGGTAATTGCTTCCATTGTGACTTTCTGTTTTTGAATTCCTGGACTAATGCTTCTTCCTTGAGTATTATTTGTCTCTTACACACAAGTCTCCAAGGTTTGCACCCATTTTCTCTTTTATTATCCTTCTCTATAGTTGTTCTTTTTCTTTGGATAATCTCCAAGAACATTTAGCTAGCATAGTTGTTGTTTTTTTTTTTGTTTTTTTTTTGATTCGCGAAAGCCAGTTGGACAAGCCCCGCTACCAGACCCAACACCGCTAAACCCACTATACAACCAATCTATTACAAACCTTTACGGCGGCGGGGATTGAACCCCTGACTTCCTCCTTATTGGAGTTGATGGGATACCATTGAGTTATGCTCTTGGACCCAAGCATAGCTTTATTTGTAAGCTTCAAATTTCTGATTCCCAATCCTTCTAGATTCTTTAGTCTGCAAATTCTTTCCCAAGCCACCCAAATAATTTTTTTCCTGTCACATGATGATCCCAAAGGAAGTTTCTCAAGATCTGGTTCAGTTTTTTCTCCACTGATGCTAGCATAGAAAAGATAAACATATAATATACCATCAGACTTGAGAGTGTTGATTTGATAAGCTGAATACTACCGTCTTTTATGAAGAATCTTATTTTCCACAAAGCCAATTTCTTTTGGAATTTTTCAATTACTGAATCCCAAATGGAGCTATCTCTTGTCTTAGCCCCAACTGTCATACCCAAATATTTTAGTGAAAGTTTTTCAATCTTGCATTTTAGGATATCAACAATCTCTTTAATTTTGTTGTCTGCTCCTATGCTTAGGACAACACTTTTATTGAAGTTAACTCTTAATCTTGTGATGGCTTCCAAAATCTGAAGGATTAATAAAAAGTTCTCAGCTTCTTCTTGTGTGCCATCAAGAAATATTAGTGTGTCATCAACAAACTGTAAGTGGGAGATTTTCACCGAGTTTATATAGAACCCTGAGATCATGTTCCATTGTACCGCATTCTTCATAAGCTTTAAGAATATTTCTTCAATCAAGATAAAGAGAAATGGAGACAAAGGATCACCTTTCCTTAAGCCTTTTTTATGTTTGAATTTTTTTTCTAGAGCTACCATTAATCATGAAGAGTATTGAGCAGAGTTAACACACCATTCCATCCAAGTTATCCATTTTGAGCAAAATCCTGAACTTTGAAGAACATTGCTAATAGTGTGCCAACTTTCATTGTCAAAAGCCTTTTGGATGTCAAGCTTACAAAGAGCTCCAACTTTCTTGCTTTGGAATCTTTAATCAATAAGTTCACCAGCAATTAATATTCCATCTAAAATATGTTTGTCTGCAATAAAAGCTCCATGGCTTCAGATATCAATTTGGGAAGAACGGTTTTAAGTCTCTGTGTGTAAGCACTTTTGAGATGACTTTATAAGTCTTACTAACCAAACTTATGGGTCTAAAATCTTGAGGTGTACCCACTTGCACTTTTTTGGAATTAGGCTGATGAAAGAGCAGTTTGTTTTCCAGTCCATTTTGTTGTGTGCTTCAAATTCTTTCACCATAGCCATAAAATCATCTTTAATTACAGACCAGGGAATCTTGTAGAAATCCATATTAAAGCCATCAGGCCTAGGAGATTTGTTGCTTTTGAATTTTTTTATCACCCCTCAAACTTCCTCTTATGAAATTGTCCTTTCCAGCCATACTTTTTCATCTTCAGTGATTTTAATGAAACATTCCTCATTCATTTGTGGTTTGATTGGATGCTTGTCCTGAAATAAGTTGAAGAAGTAAAATGAAATATACACCTCATTAATAACCAATCTTTGTACTGTGTTCCTTCTTCTTCTTCCATTTGCTAGTGAGTGGAAGTACTTTGTATATTTGCATCTCCCTTTTTGAAGTGTTGTGCTTTTGATCTTGTTAGCCAATTTTTAGCATCATCCAGATTTAGCCGTTTTAGTTGTAATCTCTTTTCCTCTTTTCTATTAAACTATTGGGCTGAAACTGCACCATTTTCTTCCAATGCATTCAAACTATCTTTATGAGTGATTAGTTCAGATTTTCTTTCTTCTCTTTTGCCATATGTTGCTTTTACCCACCTCATGAGAAATAACTTAGGGCTATTTTGTATTTCCTCCCCTCCCAAGATCGCTAATTTGCGTTTCCTCCCCAAATAGATTAAAATTAGCGTTTCCTCTCATCGTTAGTTTTTCTATCTATTTCAGGTTAGCTGACTCAACGGTAACAAAACGTGGCAAAACAAAAACCATTTTTTGAGTAAACTACCAAAAATGCCCTCGTCTTCTTTATTTCATTAATTATGCAGATGGAGGTGAATCAGTGAAGGGCAAAAAAAAATTGAATTATTGATCACGAATAGTTGATTATCACTAAGCAGTAGACTAAATTAATTGAAAAGCCAAAGAAAAAAGAAGAAGATATCGATGTGGATTTGTCGATGGGGTCAGAAATCAATCAAGATCCTGTTCTGGAAAATAGTTGAATTGATTAAGATACCGCTACTATTGATACATATAAAGAATCAACTTTATTTTCCTTCTGCATCTCCATCTACTCCTACCCAATTTTAATCTATCATCATCGTCGTTTAAAAGAAACGCTTACCACCAGGAACAAAAACACTTTGTTTTGCTATTAGATATCGGCATCATCTTTTTCTGACTATGGTTCAACGGAGGGTTTTTAGGAAGCATCCAGAATTTGATTTAGGAGACTGTCGAATTTGGTTTTGGGTCTGTTTTGCTTATAGGAAACGGCTCACAAGTGCCGTCTTTGTTGTTAATTTTGTGAGATAAATGGATGTGATTGATGGTGTTTGAGTAATTGTGTGTGTTTAGAAGTGTTGGATGTCTATCCTAATCGAAATTGCAGGGACTAGAAGCTATGAAGGAGGTGCAAATACCACAAGAGAAACATATCACCAATTAGGGAAAATGCCTAACAGTTGTTCGTCAAAATGCTTAACAGGCAGCAACACAGTTTTCTTCTCGCCTAAACGTACATGATCACCAATTTTCTTCTTTTCAATCTACGTCCAGTTTCTTCTAATACCAACAAAGATTGTCGTTCTCTTGGTGCACCTTCAAATATACTACAAAAAATGAAAATGGAGTTGGAAACAAATTCCTATTCAAATCCTGAGCTTCTTTTTTTGTTTTACCATTCAATCGATTCGATTACCTAATTACAGTGAGCTTCTTTTACTGGTTTACTAACACAATCAACATCAACTGTGCCAGTAGTTGAATTAGAGTAAATAACGTCGAAACGAAGATCGGTCTGAATTAGTGTATGCATCACCATATGATAATGAAACTCAAAAAAATTCAATGGAAGAATAACACCTGGAATCGAATAGACCTAATGGGATTAGGAATAACGTAAGGTCAGTTGTATTGACTGATTGCGGTGGTGGTCCTGATATATGATGTTTCTTAAAAAATGATGATGATGAACATCGAAGGAGATTGGAGTCTCGACGGCTACGTTGCAAAGGAGAGATTAGGTTTCTTAATTGGGATTGCTGAGATGGAGATGAAGAAAGTGATGATTGTTGTCTACTATTCTTGGGGTTTAGTAAAGTGATAATGATGTTGTTCATGAAATTCACGATTTGAGGAAGTAACGCCATTGAATGAATGATGCCCTTGTTCGGAAGATAAGAGACTACAGTGAAATTTCAGTGAGATTTGATTTAAATTTGACGGTATTTTTGGTAATCTTATGTCACCTGTATTAATTCTCCACGCATGCACTAATGCTAGTCAACTAACCGAGATTTGGATGGAAAAACTAACGACGGGAGAAAACACTAATTTTAATCTATTTGGGGAGGAAACGTAAATTAGCGATTTTAGAAACTTGGAGATCCAACATATTGCATTGTAGTCCACCACAATTGCAAGTTAGTGAGAAAATCCGGATGTGCAAACCAATAATTTTCTACTTTAAAAGGAGGTTTTGCTCTATTAACATTTGCAGTTGTACTAAAAGAATACTGAATGGTCAGACAATGTTCTGGAAAGAACTGTTTGAGTTAGTAATAAATATTTACCTTCAAGTTGGGGAGATACCAGCACCCTATCCAATCTGCATAGCAATGGTTCTGACTACATATTTATTTTATTTATTTTTTTGATCAGACAGCCGGGGTTAAGGGGACCCCACCCCAACTGACTACATGTTGCTCCATGTGTAAAGTCCTCCATTCAGTGGGAGATCCACCAATTCACGCTTTTCCATAAAATCATTGAAGAATTTTTGTTTCTTTTTGAACCTCCAAGTTTGTTTTTTTCTCTCCGCCTTCTAATAGCATTAAAATCACCTGCAATGCAACAATGTTCTGATATCCATCCTGTAAGGTCATCTAACTCTTCTCAAAAATCTCATACCCAATACTCACATTGAGAATATACACTTGTTACACTGAATTCATAATCTTTTATCTTACTTTTGAATTCTTGAGATAGAGTATTAGGACCCACTAATTCATCTAGACAGTCTAATTGATTATTATCTCACATTGTTAGAAGCCCTCTTGACAAACCTTGAGAAGGAATGTCTCTCAATTGATATTGCTCATTGCCCCAAATATTTTTACCCGCCAATCATTCATCTTCATCATATGTGTTTATTTGATTAGACAAATTGTTGGTCTGACTTTTTTGATTAAATCCTTTAAAGAGTCCATTTTATCCACTGCTATTAAGCCCCTTATGTTCTATAGTATCCATTGAAACCATCAGAGCCCAAATTTACTGCATCTTCAAAGATTTATGTGTCTTCCTCATTTTTTGATTTCTAAATTGTATCTTCAATTTCAAAAATTTCATTAATTATTGGCATTTTCTGAGTTGTTTTACCTGTATTCATATTGAGTACAAGGCTCTTGCTTGTCCTTCTTTCCCCTTAAAATTTGTTCCAATATTCGTTGTAGCCTCCGTTATGAGATCCACTGTATTATGGATGGTGTTGATTTTTTTCATTTTCCTTGTTTAGATTATGAGATAACCTCGGAGATTTAATCTCAATTTCAATTATTTGTGAGACATGGTTTACTTCCGTATTCTGCATCGAGGGAATGATGCTGTTTTGGTAATCTGCAACTGCTGGAATCAGAAGCTGATGAACCAGAGAATTTATAACTGTCTCATGTTGACCGACTAAAATCGTTTCTTTTACTTGATCGTTATTTCTTTCCCATGTTTTTGAAACCACTCATTAAAAAAATCAATAGTTTTGGTGGGGTTTTGATTATAATTCTTACCAGAATGCTGACCTTTCTCCACGTGTTTTGATAACAGCCGAGTATTTGTTCCAGTTGCAGAAGTACGTCGGTTTGGACTGTCAGATGATTCCAAATTCAAATTTGAATTGAATTAAAGTTGTATACCAGAGTTTTTCCTTTTTGCAGTTTTTTAAAGATTTCCGGTGGGATTTTACCATTGTTTTTTTCGCTGGAGAGAAAGAAAAATCCCATTCAACTGGTAGCACCAGAGGGATTCCATGCAGATTTATCTTGATTGCTACCGGTATCTCTTGTGCAATGCATTTAACTCTTAATCTGGATCATGAGGGGTTCCTTTCCACTGTTTCAAGCTCTACTTTTGCTAGACCTCCCAATTCCTCCTCTATGAGAATAAAAGCTTCTTTAGACCATAACTGAACATGAATGATCTTGACCCAATTTTGTGCTAGATGAAAAGCTTTTTCATTTTTTATGATATCTGTATTGATCCACCTTTTGACTTGAATGCCCATATCTTCGTATTTCCATTTAATGGGTTTGCAACAACTTCCCATTCTTCGTCACTGTTTGGTTGGAAGGACGCCATATTGTCATTAATGACAAAGATTTTCAGATATATATCCCATTAAGTTTAGCCTCAGTCTCCTTTGCCACTTGATTCCATGAGATTGAACCTTGAGCTAAGCAACAAGAGGTACAATTAAGTTTGTTACTAAAGTTATTATTGATATTCCTAGGAAAATAAGCATTTAATGAGATTTGTTGAGAAGTAAATTCTTTGTTGCCCATTAATTTCTTTAATAAGATGTTGAATCTATACCTCTCGTATGATTCTTTCCATTTTGGAATGAACAAAGCTTTATTTTTTGCTTTATGAACATTTGTTCTCTCCACCTTCGGAAACTCTCTCTAGAATTGTGTTTCTTCTCACTGAGAAATGGCAAAGTTCCCATTTCTTTTTGGCCATCGTCTTTTGCTATTTTTCGATTTGAGCAGTTCATCAAAAGTTTTACTCATCCAAGTTCCAATGGCTGCTGAGAATAAGATTGTAGTTCAATCCACCTGTTCCCTTTTCCATAATCCTGTATCCATCCTGCTTACCTAATCTTTGAGTAGAAAATTCAAAAGTTTTGAGTTTAATCTGAGTGATTGAATCCAAATTCTCTCCGGACGCTCTGACACACACTCTCTCATCTCCCGTTTCAAATATTATGTTGATAGACTATATGATGCATGTGAATGTGATAAATAGATTCTTACGTACACAAGTTTGTCACCAGCAAGAAGGGTTGATATTGTGTTATCAGTACTGGGAAATTAGTTGTAATTGAACCTGGCCTATAATATCTCAAACGAACCCGATTGGGGTATGCATGGTCTGAATCCAATTTTAGCTTCCTCCCATCCAATTAAATACATGACGGATTTCAGGTTTGACATCCACGTCAAATTCAACACCTAATGGGTTACATCTATAAATGTGAGGGATGGGTTAGATGCAGATTATTCAGTGAATCTTTTTTATAATCAACATTTTAAATATAATACAGGAACAAAACTAACAAAAATGACATGAATTCACATAAGACATGTAAGTCTTGTGCAATAACTATATATATATATATATGATCAATGGACAACACCATAAAACCAAATTATTACAATAATCACTAGCTTTAACATAGACAAAAGTTTTCCAGTCTGAAAAAGACAGTAAAACCTACATAACAACATCATATATGCCAAGTGTCATTTTGAAAACTTTTCGTAAACAAGTCTATACATAGTCTTAATGTAATGGGTATGAGTATTCAACGGATTTTGAAAACATTACCCACATCCGATCCAAAATCTGTTGGATCCCACAAATTACACATGCATCCGGTCCATTAACATAAGGGTCGAACACCCATCCGCAAAATAAAATAAAATGGATAGGCCAGATCGGATCAGCAGATTAGATACTAATAAACCAGTTCTTGAAATATTTTAACAAGATTACTAATAAAGTCCTTTTCGTAAACATTTTTTTTAAAGCAAAAGTTCTTTATCAGTACGTTTCAAACTAGACGCACATACCACATTTAAATAAGTCATCACCGCCAATTTATTTTTCCTCTTTCTTTTTAGTTCGTGGTCTTTAGTTGAATGTCCAGAAGAACAGACTAAACATGCATTGCCATAAGGACGAATCAAGGATCTCACCTAGGATACGTAGTACTATTTTCTACATTTGGGACATTACGGCCGCTAGTCGCCAAATTTTATTAGGTAATAAGAAATAAGACTAAGACACTGGTATATTTAATAACTAACTTGTTGGGAATTATTTTATTTCTTTGAAAAAAAATATTAAACCGATAACAATTAAGGGTGGAGTTATAATAACACAATGTGTTTTTAGGTTTTACCTATTTCCCATCGACACTTTCCCTAAATCCCATCCCAACAATCCAAATCAATTTTTATATAACTCTTTTTAAGTTGGTTATACAAAACACACCCTATCATATTCTATAGGTAACCTTCATCTTCGCTAAACCACCGTCTTCCTTCTTCTCCTCTCAAATCCTAACTTAACTCTATCATTAGTGCAACCTATTTAACTCAATACTAGCATCACGCTGTCACCTAGGTATTACCATTGATATCCAATATTGTTCCATAAATATGGTTTAGTGAAGGTTTGGTGCCCAATATTAGAAACCCAAAAACTACAGTTTGATGTCATTAGATATTTGGATTCAATTAACTCCATATCTAATAATTTTATATTAATGGATTTTTTTTATTTTTGTTGGTGACTATACGGAACAATACGTAAGAAAATGTAAGTGAGTTTTGGTATTCAATCTCCAAATCTGATTAAGATTGATTTGCAAGTTAATTTTCAAACCAGATTAATTTTGCGGCGATGGTGGTAAGAGTTTAGGTTAATCATGGAGATTAGAGAATATTTGAGTGAGTTCTGTTACTCAATCTAAAATGAATTACATAAAATCTAATTTGGATAGCTGAGATGGGATTTAGGGAAAGTGTGAATGGAAAATGGGAAATAGGTAAAACCATACTTTATTATCGAAAAGTTATTATAATGTACACAACATGTTATATAACGTGTTAGATAATAGTTCTTTTTATAAATCAGTCACCGTGAGCCTGAGTGACGGAGTTATTTAGATAATAGTTCTTTTTATAACTCAGTCACTGTGAGTCTGAGTGACGGAGTTATAATAACTCATTGATAATAAAGATAAAAAATCACAATGTTAAATTACATCTTACACGGATCTAACTTTTTAACTTGTGTATATGTTGTGGGTTATCATATATTTTAAGAGGTCTATATATTAAAGGGACGTTCTAAATCTAGCCTAGGTTAAAAACCTTGCTAGGTCCGTCACTGCACGACTAGCAAAGCCAAAGTTGTAACAAAATGTTGGGATTTGAAACTTTTGAACGTGGATCGGGACTACTCTAGCTTTTTATACACCAAAGCCTAACCTGTAACAAAATGCTAATTTGATTTTAGTGTTGACTGAGTTTCGAACTTATATCATTGGTATAATATCTTGATTACCCAATGACTTTACCACTATATCACATTGACATTAGTGGCACTTGTTATTGTCAAAATAAGAAAATTTCTAACAGGTCCGCCCATCCAGCTTTAGAAAAAGATAAGGAAGAAATGGAGTGTCACAATGTAAAATAACGGCATCAAGCTCTCACATAATGAAATTCCACTTCCATGATTCATGAAATAATATTTGGAAAATTAGATGCTCATGCATGTGTAGTATGTGGCTTAACATTCACACTTTGTTCGTTTTGATGCTCATCTTCACGTTGTTGGATTGCGGCATTCACGACACAAAGAATCAAAACCCACTGAACCTTATCTCCTTATGGAAGAAATGGTATCTCCAAAACAGCCAGAGCCAACACAAGCAGAGAATATCAGTCCAGTACATACATACAAACGTAGACGAGTCTGATCATCTCTTCCTCACAGCTGTTTGGATATGATATGATGATAAGTACTGGAATCTCAACCTTTCAAATAATGTTGGTTGAACGCGTAGCAAAGGGCCATTTCCCATCAGGCCAAGATTTTGTATTGCGTCGTACGATAATCGATTGATCGGTCTAAAGTTTTTATGGTTTTATCAAGACAAAGGTAAAAGGGACACGTTCTAAAGATTAGATATTCATCGACCCCTACCGTTATATTCTTGATGTGGAGACTATGTTATCCTAAACCAATGCAAAATTCAGAAAAATCGATGTATGCATGACTCACAGATTCTGATTTTAGATAGAAGAAAACAGAAGTGTCACTAAATTTCACCTTTCACTTTCCTTGATGAGCTAAAAAAATATTATTATATGAAGATCGATATTTTTCTTTTCCAGTAATTAGGGGTTTTCATTATCTATTTTGGTGCATAAATATATTTGAAATACCACCTATATCTTACACTCGGAGCATGGTCCTCTGCTAGATTTAAAATTACCATGTCTGCAACAGTCTGTAACAAGAATTATCAAATTTACGAAAAATAATCAATTCATTGAATTCCATAATGATAATTGTCTGTTTTATATGAATTTGGTAACCATCTGCAACAGTTTTCAAAGTTATTTCGCAACAATATATAACTATAAAGACACTCATCATTATCTCAATACCCAAATTGACTTTCCAAAAGTTCCCCATTATATTTTTATTTATCTCCTATGTTTGTCTATTTTATTTCTTAAGATTTTGTTTTTCATTCATTATTTTCATTTTTGAATATTTCTAAATTGTATTGTGAGAATAATATAAGTTGTCCAATAGTGAAAAGGAAAAGTTCCATCCAATGGATAAAATTCTAATTCTTCTTCATATATATGACTCAGCAGATTCTCCGTTGATAACAACAGTAAGTACCTATCAAATTTGCTCCATGGAAAGATATGAAAATTTCAATTTTGGACAACTACCATGCAAGCAAGAGTGGGTTCACTATTAATTTTGAACTAATCTTGCTGCATTTTCAATCTTGTTTCATACAATAACTGACCAGGGTCTAGTGTAGTGTCCATCACTAGGGAATGATATGAGCAAAGACTGATTATTAGAATTGGCGAAAATATTTACTACCTTCGTTCAAAAGGATAAGCCGGTTTCATGTACAAATTATATTCTAGAATTGGCGAAAATATTTACTACCTCCGTTTAAAAAAGATAAGCCGATTTCATGTACAAATTATATACGAAAAAAGTTTATCTTTTTGAAACGGAAGGAGTATGATAAACCAAAATATAATTCTAAAGTGGCGTACATCCATAGATTGTATACGGCTTTTATGTAGGATCCATTACTCCCGAAATTGTTCATCGTTTCTAAATTTAGAGTTTATATTGTGTCAACTTAATGGTCTAAATTAGGATTTGCACGGTTGGTCCGCCTCTATTGTCTTCCTAGAAATGGTTTCTTCCTACACGAGTGTCCCGGAAAAAGGTACACAGTTGTACGGTCTTATCACTGACATCGCCTATCTAGGATTTGATTAAGGATGTTTGCATCCAAACTAACTTTATTGAACAAGGAGTAACAAATATTAAAAACTAGCATTATCAATACGTAAGAAATACATGTTCGAAATGGAATTAAACAAAAGAAAATATCAAATGGAATATTTCAATATCATCCAGCTTTTTCTTGTTTCTACAAATAAACATTATCCATAACCATCATTCATTTCATTCGCCAACACTATAAATAGCTCTTCATTGTAAGCTCAAAAAAACACAATCAAAACAGTTTGCTAATCTCAACTTTCTCTTGCAACCCATTTTCATCAAATTGCTTTTCGAAAGTTTTTTACTTCTGAATTCACGCACTTTGCCTTATTTTCCATCAGTTTCTTTCTTTCGTAGATATCGATAACTGACATTTATATCTGAAGTACGTGGTTATTTGCATTAGGGAAATAAACCTTACCCTTATATAACAGTGCTACTGTACTAGTGACATTTTCTTCCCAGATAGTAACTTGAGAGATCGTATTCCAAAATGGAGAGAGTTGCAAGGCTAGCTGGACAAAAGGCAGTGGTCATATTTAGTAAGAACTCGTGTTGTATGAGTCATTCAATAAAGAGTCTAATTATTTCTGAACTAGGTGTCAATGCAGCCGTTCATGAACTTGATGAAGACCCGAAAGGAAGAGAAATGGAGAGGGCACTTATAAAGAGAGGGTGTAACCCTGCCGTCCCTGCTGTATTCATCGGCGGTGAATTGGTTGGTGGTGCTAGTGAAGTCATGGCACTTCACCTTAATGGCTCGCTAACTCGTCTTCTTAAACGTGTTGGTGCCCTTTGGCTATAATCAAAAGCCTACGACAAAAAAAAACTTGCACTCATGATCTTTTGATATATGTGCGTGTGCGTGAATGGAGAATTGCTAGCTATATATAATAAGTTTTCGGCTATGTAAAACATCTATCTGTAGTTAAAAATGCATGTGATAATCATGTTTTATGAGGAATAAAGTTTAAGTTAAAAATTGCTAGCTATATCATAATTATTCTCTTTTCCTTCACCGGTTTAATATTCTCGTGAAATTTGATCTGGAAATGGGCAATTGCACGGGAATGTTAATCTTGTGATTAGCCATGCAATCCTCATGAAAGGCGCCGTGGAGATGCACCATTTTCCCTCCGGTATACTTTTTTTATTTTTAGATGAAAGAGAGAATTGTAAAAAGAAAAAGAGTGTACAGAGTTATGCCACGTACTAGAGGCAGCAAACTAAAAAGCAAAGAAAATTACCAAAGAATAGCAATCCCAATTGAAAATATACCTAGAGAATTCTATGACCTGCCACAGACTACCACGCCATCACCAGAGATTTAGCCTCAATGTTCATTATCAGTCGTACGTGTAAATGCATTCTTCCTTGAATTGCGGTGATTTCTTTCTCACCATAAAGTCCAAGTTACAACAGCAGAATTAAGTTCCATATTTCATTTCCCCTGGATTTCCAAAACCAGCATTTTCCCAAGGCAAGCATAGACTTAGAAAAACACAATGTCCAGTCAGTTAGAGCAAATCCTATGGACTTAAATTGATTTTGCTCCCACTGTGGACTCAACAAATATGAAAAATGGATGTACAAACCAACAAATTTGTTAGTTTGTTGAGTGAGATAGAACATGTAGCGCGTGCTTGATGGAAGGTCGGGCGAGCTTGGCACCAACGCTGGCGCTTGAGCCAAAAACGCTGGCGCTTGTATTACCAACGCCCGCTGTTACTCAACACGCCAGCGTCTTTCTTAAAAGCGTCGAGTTTTACATAAAAGCGCCAACAGCTGAATCTGGACGGCTGAAAACTCTTGTGATCTAACGGCTATAATTTTTGAGTTCTATAAATACTCCTCATTTCAACTCACACATTCTACACATTCTTCACTCTCAAATCATCTACAAAAATACCTCCCAGAGTTCGTGGTGTTAGATTCACTCAACAAGAGGATTTAGCTATTTGTAGAGCATTTGTTTTTCACACACAAGATGTTGTCTTAAGTAATGTAGCCGAATCAACGTTGACTTTCTGGGAGAAAGTTTATAGAATGTTCACCGCTGAAACGGGGAATATTAATGGGCGTGATTCTCAATTATTGTCGCATCGTTTTAGTTCAATTAGTAGGCATGTATCGGGGTTCGTCGCTTTACTAATGGAGAATCACAAAAATAAGCTCAACGGTGAAGCCGAACATGAAGTGGAACCCAGAACTCTAGCGATGTGGGCAGCATCTCACGGCAGTCATCCTTTCGACTTCCATGCTTGTTTCAACATTCTTAGGGTGCTCAACAAATACGATCCCTACATCGCCCTAGGAATTCCACCACCCGCCGAGAATTGACGCTTATGTAGTAGTTGTTTTAATCTAATGTATTTTTTTATTCTCATGTATGATGTGGTTGTTCAATGCAGTATGTTTTTATTTATGAGATTGATGGTGCAATGTTTAATCCAGGAAAAATTTAAATTACTTAGATATTGATGGTGCAAATGTGAAAACATCCACATGTTTGGTTTTAGAAAATCGTAATAACACAAAATAAATAACAAACTAAATAACATAATACCATAGTGAATCGATTTTTCCTTCAACTTCAATCAGCCCACTCCACTAAAAAACACCTAGGACATTCCCAGAAATGCCTTCCATATGTTTCTTCTTCAGAAGAAGTCCGCAAATGCATAAAAGTCTTGCAACCTGGATTTGAGCATCCACTGATTCTCTGTGGACAATGTTTGTATTCGTGATCTCCATATCCACAATGCTTGCAGTGTAATAACTCCTTCTTCAATTTGGCTTTAAGTTTGAAGTTTTTGCAGAGTGTTGCAATCTTTTCTTCTTCTTCTTTTTTAATCTTCATAGCATCATCTAGCATATGTGGTTCCTCTGGACAGTTGGGATCTTGACATTGCAAATACCTGAGCTTTTCTGGTTGTGATTCAATCACCATTCTGATGCGTGAACAACCTTCCGGCGGACACTTTGAATATATCCAAGGGCATTGCATAAGACTGTGGTTATCCATGAAACATAATGGACAAACCTCTTTTGCTTCGACACATAATATTTGCTTCGCTTTGCCTTTAGAAAACATGGTGGATGTTGAGAAAGAAATCTGTTGGTTTGGTTGAGAATAAAACCTAGTGTTGTATTTATAAAAAAAAAAAATAGGCGTTGGTAATTCAAACGGGCGGTTTTACTACAAACGCCAACTCCTATGGTAATTCAAACGGGCGCTTAAAGGAAAGCCGCGCGGTTTTACTACAAACGCCAACGGCTAAATTTTCAACGACTCGATTTTCTTTCTCGACCTATTAATTCCATTCTTCCCATCTCCAAAATCACTTCTTCTTCTTCTTCTTCTTCTTTTCTAAAACTCTTAATCTCTCTCACTCTGTAGAAATGTCTGTTAGAAATCGTGGTCCCAAGTTTACTGAAGAAGAGGATATAACTATATGCAAAGCATATTTTTTTCATAGGGTAATCACTGGTATGGGCTCTCAAGACGGTTCTTTTTGGGAGAACGTTTTTTCAATGTTCGTCTCACTAACGGGAAACCAAGGAAACCGAGATGCTCGTAGATTGCGTGCTCGTTTTCAATCTATTAGGCTTGCACTCCAGCCATTTCTTGCTCTGGTAATGGAAATTGATCGAGAAAAGTTCATCGGTGTAACTGAAGAAGAAGTGATCCAAACATCTCTTGATAATTGGGAGGAAGCTGATGGCAAACCTTTTCGTTACGAAGCGTGTTTTAGAATTCTAAAAGATGGTCCATCTCAAGCACATCTGTACTGCACTCGAATGCCTCTCCCGATCTTTACAATGAAAGAAGATGTTACTCTTGTTCGATCTTGGTTACATCGTATGATGAGACCAATGAACAATGACTATTTTTGGGAAAGAGTATTGGGACATTTTGTAGCATCGCGAAACGAAACCATAAGAAACAGTGAGAGCCTAGAACTAAGAATTGCATTCATCACTAAGGAAGTCAAACATTATACGGAAGTTTTATGGATGATTCACCGTAGCAATTCTGGATTATCCAATAAAGAACTGGTGAGTATCTTACCTCTGTCCTCATGGACTCAACTGGATCATAAATATCTGAACTTGTTGTTTATCTGTTATACAGAAAACCATCGTTCAGACCAAGTTTACTGAAGAAAGCGGAAGAGAGTTTAAGCATTTTGAATGCTATGAACTCTACAGAGAGAATGTCGCTGGATTTGATGTTTTTGTTGTGGTTTATTAAAATGTAGTTTGATATTATTTGCAAGTTCAAATTGTAATAAATTTCGCTTAATCTGAAGTGGAAATCTATTTTAAAATCTAAATATTTTCATTCATTGATATTACTGCCAATTCTTTTACAAGATATAAACTTAGACAATAATAAAAAGTACTAAACAACTTCAATAAAAATCAAGTACAAGTTTTGGCCTCCTGTTTATCTTCATTTGATGTATCTTTCATTCATCGCGCTCTTTGACAGTTTCGCCTTTGTTTTTGAATTTTTTGTTGTTAACTTTCAAAACTGGAGCTCTTCTTTGCTTTTAGCGGAACATTTTCTTGGAGCAACTTCAAAAACTTGCACTTCCCTCTTACAATTTTCAATCTTTTTAAAACTCCCACATATCTTAGAAACAGCAGCTTCAAGTTTTGCATCGCAAAAAAGTGTGATCGCCTTTTCAGCCATTTCACCAACAATAAACTAAAAAATTGGAATAGATTTTAGAAGAGAAAATTTAAGAGAAGTGAATTTTGGTGTGAGTGAATTGTTTGAAGATGATGGTAATTTATAGAGGTAAAAAGTGAATTTTGAATTTTAAAAAAACTACCCGTTGGTGTTTGTAGCAAAAACGCCAGCGGTCTACGTTCGAGCGCCGCGTTTATGCTTTGAACGCCAGCACTTGTTCTTCCAACGCCGACGGTTTTTCTTCAAACGCTAGCGTGTGTCTCAAGTTCTGGCGCTTGATGATCAACCGCCCAATGCTTTACCTGGAAAAACCTGTTTGGCCATCCACCTGGCTCAACAAAAAATTTCGTTTGACCATTACCATAGGAATTGCCCTTAGTGTTAGCATGCTTTGTATTCTTCCTTACGGTGTTATTATAAGCGGTCAGCACTCAGCAGTTTCATTTGCATCACCACAGAGAATGGGACAATTATAAAGATCAACACCTCATACCGATGATGTTTAATTTATCATGTATTGAACACCATAAGAAGAAAGCAACCACCTTATGAGGAATGCTAGTGTTCCGGATGAAAGAAAAAGGAAAGTCATCTACCCCTTCATCTTTAATAAGTTTTGCATAAAAAGTCTTGACAGAGAATACACCTCTATTTCCTAAAGACCATCTTCTTGTATTATGTAGGCTGTCAAGCATAGGAGTATGGAATTAATCCGCGGTCTCTTTTTCTTCATCTTCATCTGCCAGAGAAGAGTATTTGTCTTTGGATAGTTTGAAAATGTCAGGAAAAACAGTGTTAAGGGCATCGTCTCCGTCCCACTTACCATTCCATAAAGAAACCTTTGTACCATCATGGATAGATAAAGCAGAATGAGCGCCAGTCAGATGTCTTGTTTCTACAATATTTGTCCAGCAAGAAACACCACTAAATGTATTAGATTTACCAGGGATCTAATGAGAAAAGTCAGAACCGTGATACCAGAGATCTCCAACACCATTTGGATAAAGGGGCCGAATTCATTACCCTCAAGTTTAAAACACCCAGACCACCTCTAGCTTTGTTACCACAAACCAGTTTCCAAACATATGTGAGCACTTTGCACCAGGCTTATTCTCCCCAAAAAAAAATCTCTCATTTCTAGTCTAACTGATTTATGATAGAGATATGAGCTATAAACAAGAAAATATAGTACAAATAAAGCGAGCACACTTCAGTAAAGTGAGCTTACCCCCCTTTGGAAGAGAACGCTGATTCCAATGAGATAAGTTCTTATCAAATTTAGCCAAAATTGGACTTTAAATAGTCTTTGAGTTTGTCTTAGCATAAAGGCATTCCGAGATACACAAATGGAATTGTGTCGTGGACACATGATGCGTGTCGTCTGTGCACAAATTAATTCAGATATTTCCCCTAATATTAAAATGTAATACAACTGTAGTAAGGATCGTTTCCACGAGGAGTTGCCTAATTATTATTTGTTTTCAACTTCTTACGTAACCAAAAAGAGGGTTGTATAATTACTAAACTAAACTATGAAAATGAAGACGATGGTTAAGGAATCATTATCCATCACTAAATATACGATCAATCAACTATTTAGATTTTATGTCCTTATCTTTCTCTATGCCAATAACCCTAGAGCATCTCACCGCAGGTTTATTCCGGCTAAACTCTTAATAATCATCAAATGCGTAAGAGTCACTCTCTGAATTCTTCCCACTAAACAAGTTGGCGCAAGAGCCACTCAAATTTAACCCAATGAAAGCAATAGTATCTATGAGTTAGGTTATTCCAAGCGATCCGGGGCAAAAACGACTCGGATTTGACGTAGGTTACACTTCTACACATAGTTGCATGACAATATCTCATTGTTAGAAACTATGCTATGCTACTTGTAACAAGAGATTTTCAACTATTCCGGTCTCAAGCTCTAGTCCAAAGTAGTTAATAACGTGTATCGGTATCGTATCGGTCGGGTCCGATACACCCAAACAAAAGATAATATCGGTTTTTATCGGTGATACATCATTAAGACTATAATTTTTAAATATTCATGAATGTTTCAATTAAAAAAATTGGTGCCATATGATTCATTAATTCTCACCATCAAAAGATTCACAGTACAAATTCAATCTCATTCCACTTTCTATCCCATATTTACTACTTCTATTTCAGACGACCATGTCGTTGCTACTAACCTGAATTAATGATGTAGAAGATAAAAACGTCAACAATAGAATGAGCAATAAAGAAACATAATTGTTTCAAGGATAAGAAACTCGTTGAAAAAATGAAATAGTTGGAAATTTCTTTACTGAATGGATTGAGTTTTCAAGGGTACAAAAGAAGGAGATTATTAGGAGGAAGGGTATTGTTTACATAATTTTAAGATCTATATAAGTTATTCTACCAAATTACCCTTACAGATATTATCAATGTATCGGTGAACCCGATATATCGGTTTGTATTGGCCAATAAGAGCGTTGTTTATCGTTTACTCCTTGTATCTCCGATATTTTAGATATCATAAAGGTTTTTTCCGATACACGATAAAAACCTATAATATCGGCCGATACAACCCATATTGACTACCTTCCTCTAGTCTATCCATAGATATATTATCATTGTTATATAATTTGCAACTTAAACAATCAATCCAACAATCACATGGCGATATTAGTAGTGGAATATAAACGATTCAAGAGAGAATAAAATAATAAAACTTGTTTCACTAACTGAATCACCATATGTTTAGGACTTCAAATTAATCTCCGACCAACAAGAAAATTAGAAAAGTATAGATTTATTAAAACCCATGAAAAATATACAAAGAAATAAGAAGAAAAGAAAAATATCTTAGTTTCGTCCTTTAAAGCTAGGTGTAAACCAAATTCTTCCCTTTTATGTATAGAGAAGTTGTGTAGAAAATCGTATCTAAGCTCTTTTATATAGACTTTTGTGACCTCCTCGTAATGTTTATCCAATTATAGGAAACCTGGTAACCATTAAATATCCACCTCGTTTGATTCTTATCCAAGTAGAAAACTTAAACTCCTCAAATACTAACACCTTCTGTTAATCTTTATTCAATTAAGACACTTAACCTACGTAAAATCTGACAAAAACCCTATTTTACACATCTAAGGAAATCCCAAAACACAACTCTTTTTTTATTTTCCCAATAGGGCCCAATAAGACGCAACAGAAACCAAACCCAAGTTGGTTTAACTGTTCTGCTCATAGCTTCATCGTCCGAACTCGAAATGACCTCATTCTAGATTTGAATGAGTTAAAATTGGTCTTTGGTCCTTCTCCATTAGTAGACTTCACTTCCTTAACACTTCTATAGTCATTTCCACTATTTTTGGTTGATTGTCAAGTAAATATCTTGTTGTCGTATTGTCTCGACGTCGTCCATAGACAATCACACATGGTATAAGACTTAAGTTGTATTGTCCCGACTTTGTCCATAAACGATCACTTAAGATACCGGACTTAAAAGATTGTGATGTATTTGGGTACCCTCGTCTTTTCACTTATGATAAGAATATTCAGGATTACTCTCCTCGAATATTTCATAAGTCAAGCAACTCTTGTGGTACAATGTCCAGGCATAACAAGGACATTTCCAATATGAGAATTCTTATTCATAAAAAGATATTAGCTGGTAAATCCATGTGCCAGGCTCAGAATCCTGATGACTCCCATCCACTAACACGGATTTCAGGGGGTCCATGACTTTCATCCTTGAGAAAATCCTTTTCTAATGAGTGTACTTGTGAACTTGACAGGACCAAAACACAAGAGAGTTTGTCACCCTCCTTGGAAAAAGATGTGAGGATCAATACTTCTTCTAAAAGATGTGATAGGTGTCATAAACACCTTGATATTTATCTATTGTTTATGCTTTTTTTGCTATTTTTCTTGTAAATTATGTATCTTATGCTACTTTTGAGTGTTTAGGTACTTTGGAGTCATTTGGAGTAAAAGAAGGAGAAATCGTCCATTTGGAGCGTTAAGGAAACAACCTTACATATGTTTCAGAAATAAGGGCTGCCATTCTGGTGGCTTGTATTCATTTTCCGGGTGCCTAGAGTCCCCTAGATAACCCTTATCCAATAGTGGAGTGGCTGTATAAATTCAAAATCCCTAAATTGAGAATATCTCTTCTCATTACAATCACCTGGATTTCAGAGAGACCAGAAATTTAGAAATGGCTGCGCCATACTCGTTTCATGTTGCTGGTTCAGAGAGATCAATGAGGAGATTATGAAGCTGCCTTTGGATGGAAAAATCGAGAAGATGAATCTATTGATGTTCAGTTGAAATAGAAAAGATGGTTGTGGTGGTTAGATCGAGAAGTCAGGGAAGTTGATATCTAGGGTTTCAATGAAATGAAGATTTGGAAGCTGATTCAGAGTTTAAATGGGAAAAATATCATTTGGTCCCTTTTTAGGTGGTCCCAAGTCGGTTTAGTCCTTTGGGAAAATGCCTTTACTGTTAGGTCCATATTATTTAAAAATATAAAACAGACAAAAATACCCTTCCATGTTAATTTTTACTTATTTTCTTGTAGCAGTTCATTCGTCAAAATGAACTCCTGTTAATTTCTATTTAATTTCTACTTATTCGTCAAAACATATAAATCAGAGTTCATTCCATAAATGAACTCTTGATAAAAACCTATATAAACCAGAAATGAACTCCTGATAAAAACATATAAACCAGAGTTCATTCGTCAAAATGAACTCCTGATAAAAACATATAAACCAGAGTTCATTCCAGAAATGAACTCCTGGTAAAAACCTATATAAACCAGAGTTCATTCCAGAAATGAACACCTAATAAAAACCTATATAAACCAGAGTTCATTCCAGAAATAAACTCGTCGTCTTCATCACAAACCAGAGTTCATTCCAGAAATGAACTCCGTCATCTTCATCTTCTTCATCAGCAGCAGCAACTCATCTTCATCATCTTCATCGTCTCCATCATCATCAGCAACAACAGATGAAAAAACATCAAAATCTTCATCACAAACCAGAGTTCATTCCAGAAATGAACTCCGTCATCTTCATCTTCTTCATCAGCAGCAGCAACTCATCTTTATCATCTTCATCGTCTCCATCATCAGCAGCAACAACAGACGAAAAAACATCAAAACTTCATCACAAACCAGAGTTCAATCCATAAATGAACTCCGTCATCTTCATCTTCTTTTGTAGATCTGAAACTTACCCAAGCATGTGAAGATGATAAAGGTTCATCATCATCATAAATAGCAGCAGAATCTTCAACCTCACTGTCTTCATCATCAAAACAGCGACAAACATTAAAAAAAAACCCGCAAAACTTCATCGTTCATCTTCTTCATCACTAGCAGAGAAAAAAATAGAGAGAAGAGAGAATCGTTCATCATCATCTTCATCTTCTTCATCACTAGCAGGAAAAAAAATGGAAAAATGAGAGAAACTAGATCTGAAAACAGGAAGAGAGAGAAAGTAAATCTTAAAATAATATATTTTCTAGGGTTTTTTTTCTATATATGTGGTCCCAAAAGGATACTTCTGTCACCACACAATGACAATTACATCATCCATGACGTCATCGTATGACCAAACCATAATTTCTAGGACCAAACTATAAAATATAATTTGAAAAATGACCAAACAGACAGTTGACTTTGTCAACTGGACCAAACTCTCTCTAATATATTATTTCTAGGACCTAACGGTATTTCCTACGGTTTAAATGGGGAATTGCGGATGAATTACATATGGGTAATGGTCAAAACTCGAATTCAGAGAGAAGAAAAGAAGAATTGAAGCCAAGAAACACACACAGTTGTGGTTTGATGTTATTACAGGTGGTTTGTGCTTGGGGTTAGTGAAACAGATGGTGAAGAACAGATCCATTGAAGAAATGTTTGAGGGTTTGTGAAATTAGAAGATGGGTTTTGCAGTATGAGCTCGAATTTGCAGGGATGAAGATGGATGTAGTTAAGGGTTGTAATGATGTTGGAGAAAAGGGTTTGGTCTGAGCCGCTACTGTTAACTGTTGATGCTGAAAAATGTATGACTGCAGATGATGATGGGTTGAGCCACAGCTGATGGAAGTGTTGACGAGATGGCTCTGGTGTGGAGTTGTGAATCATGGTTGAAGTGTGTTAATGCATAGACCTGGTGGTGGATTAATGAATGACCTAATGGTGGTACTGGATTCTGCGCTGTGACAGAATGGCCCGAGGTGAAGCTGGTATTGCAGGGATTGGTATGGCTGTTGGTTGCAGTTGAGATGGAAGCTGTAAGAAATGATGCAGTTGGTGTGCAGCGAGAAAGAACCAAGTGATGATGTTGTTGCAGTTGTGTGGTTGGAGTTGTTAAACTGAGTAGTGGGTTCCAAGTTTGATCGGTGGATGCAGCTGAGCTGCAGTTGGTTTGTGCTGAGAAGGGATTGCTCGCGTCGCTGGTGGAATTAGGAGTTGAGCTGCAAAGATGGTGTCGCTACTGTGCTGTTTCGATGGAGACTGAAATGGAGGTTCCATTAGGATTATGAGTTATGAGTTTCTGGAATGTGATGCAGCAAGATAGAAGATTACAGAGAAGATGGAGCTGAAGGCAGTGGTGAATGGTTGACTGCAGAGCTGCTGGTGCTGCAATGAAGTAAAGGGAATGAAGGAGTTGGTTTGTGAGTTAGTTGCTGATAGCTAGGGACATGTTGTGTGCTAGCAGGGTGTTGGTTGAGTTGATGAAAGAGTGTTGCAGGCATGTTACATTGCAGTTGATAGATGCATGTGTAGGAAACTGCAGGGATAAATTATTGAAAGGCCTGAATTTTACCTGGAGATTGTTCTAAAAAGTAGAGGAAACTCTGCTGGATTTTCTACTACAGCGAGTTAACTCGGTGATCTGATTCGACTCATCTGACCCGGTTCGATCCAGAGAAGGACTTGGACCTGTTTTGATTGGGCTTGGCTAATGGGCTGTGAGAGAATTTTTTGGAGTCGGGAGCAGAATTGAAAAATCATATAAGAGGGTTTGAGAACACCACAGATGATATCTTTACCTCTACTTTTTGTTTTAGGGTTTAGAAACGTGATAGGTTTTCTCTTCCTTCTTGTTATGAACTCCATGAACATGAGCTAACTTTTACTATTGGTTAATGATTAAGTTGATTTCACATAACATGATTTCTTGTTTGATATATTAGTTTTGTCTCAATATTATCGTTTATGATTCACTATTAATATTGTTATAGGATTTGAATGCTTGTTTGGTCGAGTCAAAATCGATTGAGTTTGTTTTCATCTCTATTGCTAGATTAGAGTTTATTATACGCAAAAGTGATAAATTTCTGATTGCAAGTAGCATAATTGTGAATATTTCTTGTAGTGATACATCCTAGTAGTCACAAGTGAATCATAACCTTAGTTAAATTGGATTAGTGTTTTTACACGTTCGATTGCTTTGATTGGTCTGATTTCATAGAACTTAATGCATCTAGAGAATTAAACTTGATTAGTGCGCTTTCCATGTTAGGTTGTTCTCTTAGATAGAATTCATACTCGCATCTTTTAATGTGTTTGTTGATAACAAGAGGAAATTAGCGGGATGTTCTTGCGATCAAGGTATCCTACGGATTTTGATTAAGTTGAGATTAAATATCAATTCTAGTTATTGTTAAAAAGCATGTTTGTGAATGACGATGAATCCTTAACCAATATCTCTTCTATTTGATTTGCTTTTTTATTTCTTTATTTGCTTTTATTTTAGTTTTAGTTTCATAAAATCAGAAAATTCCCCCCTTGTTATTTATAGGTGATACAGGTGTATCCCTACTCCTTAGTAAACCTCAAACTAAGTTGAGGGAAGAATCCTATATTAGGAAGGAAACCTTATTTGGACAGAATTCCTAGTTAGGAAAGAGTTTGTTTTAGGAACCACTCTTAGTTTAGGAAATAGATTCCTAATAAAAGACCTAGTCGGCTGAGTACGATGAAGTCTATAAATAGAGAGGTTTGGTTGTTAACTAAACACACAGAGAATACCTAGAGAAAGCTGGTGGAGAATAATCGAAACAAGTTTCGCAAACAGTTTAAAGTTGATCTACTGTTTAGAGAGATTGTGAGCGTAACAAAGAGAGAATTGTAATAGTTTTCTTGTTCATAATCTAGAGAAGATATAATTCTTCGAATCACGTTTTTGTATCTTCTGTTTTCTAAGTTTTTTCGTCTATTATTATTCTGAATTCCGCCTCTATAATATAACTTTCACAGGAGACCTCTCCCCAGGAACTAGTGATCCTCAATATGGATTGAGGATAGAATTATAATTTAGGAGGGATTACTGATTAAAGGCAGTATTCCTATACAAGGAAAATAGAATCCTAAGAGGTTTGGGAAACCAAACCAAAGTAAGGTGGAAATACTTCCTAGAACAAGGTAATATTCCTATAAAGGGAAATATACCTAGAAAGGGAATTATTCCTAAATAAGGAAATATATTCCTAGAAGGTTTGGGAAACCGCTAAAGCTATAAATAGAGAGTGTGGTTTTACACCTAGAAAATGAGGTTCAACACACATACCTAGAGAGAAGTTTGTGAGGCAGTTAATTATTGTAAAAGCAAGCTTAGCAGATAGTTTAAGGTTATTTACCTAGAGAGATTGTGAGCGTAACAAAGAGAGAATTGTAATATTTTTCTTGTTCGTAATCTAGAGAAGATATATTTCTTCGAATTACTACTTTGTGTTCTGTTTTCTAGTTTTCGTCTATTATTATTCTGAATTCCGCCTCTATAATAATAGTCACCAAGGTACAGAGATCTCACGTATCAAGAGGAAACCGAAACAACTTGATAATCCTAGTCCTCTCTGTGGGAACGATCCTTTCTTACCTAGTACTTCATTATATATTTTGTTGAGTGAGAAAGTAATATTATTTTTGACGCGTACGACAGCGATCAAATTCTGGCGCCGCTTCCTGGGTGGCAGCGGGTTGTTATTTGTTTTTGGTTTCTTATTTTTGTTTCTTATTTTGTTTTCGTTTTTCTTATTTTTCTGGTTTTTGACATAGTTTTGAAAACTCTTGTTTCAGGTGCTTATTATGGAATAAGCATATTGGAACAACAGATACGGTTTTCAACCTCCTCAACACTATGAAAATTTCCCACCGAATTTGGGATACAATCAAAACCAATTTATTGGTTATGATGCATATCCTAGAGAACCTTATGGTGATTTTCATACATACCAACAATAACCTTGTAGTGGTATGTAAGTCAAGCACCGAGGTGGGACAATTCTACTTCCAATTGGCTTTATCCGAGATGTATGAATGTTATGAATGAACACGACCAACTTGACCGTGATAGAGAGAACGTCGCACAAACCAATATCTGCAACACTTTTTCTTACCCGACTCCAGATTATAGTTATGATCATTCACCCATTCAAAGGGAAGAGTCATGGGAAAGAGAACCTATTGTAGTCAATGGTGGTAAGCGTGTGAACGTCAAGAAACTTGCACAGAAATTATACAAGTTGGAAGATAATGGAGCCTCGGAAGAGCTTGTCGATGAAATTAGTAGGACCATTCGTATGGAACTTCAACGGCGTCGTGATAAAGGTTGGGAAACTGACGACGATTCTTATTATGGTGAGTCTTACAATGAAGACAAAGATGAGTATGTTGAGAATGGAACCGATTTGATCCATATTGTGGATGACCCAATTGAGCTTGCAATGGATTGTAATGATGATGTTGATATCGAGATTTTGGTTAAGACAGAAACGGACGAAGAATGCTTGCAAGGTTTGATAGAGGACCACGATATGCAAGAGGTAAGTAATTCACTTGAATTCTTTAAGGATGAAGAGGATACCATAACACAAGAGTTACATGGTTTATCTAACCCTTTGCATATTGTTCCTTCTCTTTTACCTCTTATTGGATTGAATGTATGTGCTTCGAGAATATTGTTGAATGACTCTGTATCTCGATATCCGCCATTGGAAACACTTGATTCTCATACTATGCATGTTTGCAAAGAAGAAACCATAGAAGTTCCTGATTTCTATGTTCTTTATACACTTCCAAGTGTAGACAAGACTAAGTGTGGGGGAATCTTCTATTGGGCGATAACTTCACTTCTTTTTATTGTACTAATGTTTGTGTGAAGCTAGTATTTGCAAAACAGGTTACATGGAAAGATCCCCAACTTTTCAGATTGCTGGTATATGGGGAGTGAATCTTGCAAGGATATAGTTGGGATGACGACTTTAAACCAAGCGCTGCATGGGAGGCAACCCATTGGTTTTGTATCTCTTATCTCTTATATTTTCTTGTCTTGAATTTAATTTTTATGATTTCTTGTCACATTTCATATAAGATTTCCCACCTTGACTCTACTTGGATGACTTAATTTACATTGAGGACAATGTAAAGTTTAAGTGTGGGGGAGTGGTTAAGCATTCACGTTTGTTAATTTTTCAAAATTTTCAACTTTTTTGCAAATTAGTGCATAAAAAACTTCAACTTGTAGTTAGTTTAGAGTCACATAGTATACAAGTCGCTAAGATTACATCCAAATTCTCATAAGAGTGACTGAACGTAGACATGCTAGAGAACGTGATCGGGTTTTTACTTGTATGAGAGTTCAAGTTGGATTTAACTATGCCAGTGGAAAATGAGGTGCAGATTGATATTTAGTATTAGAGTTGTGATCCGTCATAGTGGAGACTACCTATTATTACATCATGTGAGGCACCGACCTTCAATTCTTTGTACGTGTCTAAATATGTGCTTTTAGAGTGTGTGTCACCGTATGTTAATTCCGTGTATAATGGTAAGCTAACCAACCTCCCACCAATAGAAGCACTACTTTGATCTCTTGAGTGACATCGAACTGCTAACTTACATACCACTTGTAATCTTGTTTGCAGTTAGCACCATCCACTATATCTCTCTCTGCACCAACAGGTCCATAGAAACACCATCATCATCAACAAGCGGAGTATCACAAATTCGAAGGAAAGTTGAAGACGTTCAAGGTTTAAAAGCAACGGTACAGAAATGAGCAGATTTCGGATTCAAGTAAAACAACAAGACAATTAGCAGAATTTTTACAAGTTGAACTTATGTACAAGAGCGAAGATTATCAAGATGAGAGTTCAATAAGTTTATGATATCAACACGATACAAGTTGTGAAGAATCATGAGGTAAAGTACTTACACCTTGGCCTTTGTACTTGCAATTTAATTTTATATTTATTCTTATTTGTTAGTTTGTATTTTATTTTCTCTTGTCTAAAAAAAAAGACAAGAGAAAATTTCGTTAAGTTCATTACTAGTTTTATTATTTTGTTTTGTTTTTGTTTTGTATTTATTTTATTTTTCTTGTCTCGATTTAATTTTTTTAAAAATGTTCCCATCAGTGGTTTGGATCAATGCCTTGGTCCCAGACAGTTTAGAGCGGTAATTTGTTATCGCCTTGGTATCCCCTTGTTTGTTGAAGATGGTTTGTGCTCATGTTGTAATAAACCTATGGATATTTTTGGTGATCATGCGCTTCATTGTGCTAAATATGTTAGGCTTAAGTTTCGTCATGACCTGGTTCGTGATGTAATTGCTGATATTTGTTACAAGGCTAGTGTACCTACGCGCAAAGAAGTTGCTCTAGGTTTTTTGTCCGATGATAACAAGGATTTATTCCCAGCGGACATTCTTGTTCTCAACTGGGAAAATGGCCAGGACGTGTGTATGGACGTCACAGGCGTCTCACCTTTCACTGGTGAGGGAGTTTGTGCTTTTATTCCAGGCCAGGCCATTTCGAAGGCAATTTCGCGTAAACGTACTAAATACTTGGATGAATTTGTTTCACATGGTTATGGTTTGGGTGTTTTAGCTTTCACTACTTTAGGGGAGCTTAGTGAGGAAACTATATGTTATTTCAAGCGTTTGAAGAATTGTTTAGTTAGTAATGATGCTGGTAGCGGTCTAGTTAGCTTTATGTTTCATAGATTGGGTATTACTATTCAAAAAGGGGTTGGTGCCCAGCTTGTATCTCGGTTTCCAACCAAAAGTATAAAATTATAAATCATAAAATATTTAATTCATTTTAAATATGAAAAAAAAAAATGAAGAAAAAGAGACAAGAAAAATTCATTGTATCATATTTGGTTTGTTGTAGTTCATTTTTAGTTTTACATTCTTTAAATAAAGCCAATGGAAGAAGAAATATCCATAAGGAAGTTCAAGCAACAAGGATTTGAAGAAAAGAGTTACATTGTCAAGATTCTACGAAGTTCAAGATTTCATCATCAACAGTTGAAGACCGGAGACGAAGATTGAAGACCGAAGACGTTTCTATGGACGTTGTAAGAGTAGTGCTAACTGCACGTTGAACGGATAGCAAGGTAAGTAATGAAAAAGCGGGGGTACAACAACCACACCAAATATTTCGCTTAGCAATCTGTATGGACCAACTCCAATATACTTTTAAGAGAATCAACTAGACAGTCACACTCAATCTTAAGAAAAGTATATCAAAGAGTTATATCTCAATTTCTCAATTCAATCTGCAATCAAACAAATAGGAATTTGCGAGCCCGATTGAATATAAGAAATAACTTTAACGGTATCAAAAACCAATATTCAAGTGTCAATCAATTTAATCAACAACCAAAGGTTGGATTCACAATTGATTGAACTTACGCACAACCTGTGATATTTAAATTATATAAACAAATATAATGCGGAAAGAAATAACACAGACACCAGAAATTTTGTTAACGAGGAAACCGCATATGCAGAAAAACCCCGGGACCTAGTCCATATTTGAACACCATACTGTATTAAGCCGCTACAGACACTATCCTACTCCAAGTTAACTTCGGACTGGAATGTAGTTGAGCCCTAACCAATCTCACTCTGATCAAGGTACAGTTGCGCTCCTTACGTCTCTGAATCCCAGCAGGACTCTACGCACTTGATTCCATTAGCTGATCTCACCCACTACTAAGAGTTGCTACGACCCAAAGTCGAAGACTTGATAAACCAATCGGTCTCACACAGAAAAGTCTATTGAATAGATAAATCTGTCTCCCACAGATAAACCTATGAGTTTTGTTCCGTATTTTGATAAATCAAGGTGAACATGAACCAATTGATATACCGGACTTATATTCCCGAAGAACAACCTAGAAATATCAATCACCTCACAATAATCTTAATCGTATGGTAGCGAAACAAGATATTATGGAATCACAAACGATGAGACGAAGATGTTTGTGACTACTTTTTATCTTGCCTATCGGAGATTAAATCTTGAGCAAATCTTAGAGAAGATAGTACTCAATACGATAGAAAACAACAAGATCAGAACATGCAACTACAGAGAAAATAGTTGGGTATGGCTTCACAATCCCAATGAAGTCTTCAAGTCGTTAACCTACAGGGTTTCGTGAAAAACCTAAGGTTAAAAGAGAATCGACTCTAGTCGAAACTAGTATCACATAGGCGGTGTGGGGATTAGGTTTCCCAGTTGCTAGAGTTCCCCTTTATATAGTCTTCAAATCAGGGTTTGCAATCTAAGTTACCTTGGTAACAAAGCATTCAATATTCACCGTTAGATGAAAACCTGATTAGACTCAAGCTAATATCTTTCAACCGTTAGATCGAACTTAGCTTGTTACACACAAATGAAAAGTGACTTCATTTAGATATGAGTAACCGTACCTAAATGTGTGCACCTTTGTTGGCTCAACAATAGTTAACCGAAGTTAGCCATATGAACACTTTCATATCAACCTTATTCATCTTAACCATAACTAGTTCAAATGAATCAAATGAAACTAGTTCTAGAGTTGTTCAATTGTTTATATTCTCATAGAAGTATACAAGACACAATTAAAGCAAAATCGATTTTGATTCACTTGAATCAAGTCATGAACATTATAGCCACGGTTTACAAAAGATTGCATTCCTTATTATATAAATGTATTAGTTCATGAACAAACCGATTTTAGAACATTATCCACTTAGGTATGCAAACGGGTATGCATACCTAAATGGTTGGACTAAGTTTGGGTTCGCCAGTACACAAACTGGTACGCATACCTTACAAACTCAGAAGAAATTCCCAGACCTGAACCTCATGCCAGTACGCGTACCGGTATGCGTACAAGGTTCCCAGACTTTCACCAAACCAAGCAGTACGCATACGGGTATGCATACCATGGTTCCCGGACTTGGATTACATATATGCAAGTACGCATACTATGCTTATATCCAATTGTTCTAAACTCTTATTTCAATTATTGAAACATTCTCGAAAGACGACAATAGCTGTCTCACACAAACTATTAGCTTTAAAGCAATTTTCAAGTGATCGAATAATCAATACGAAACATTCCGAGTCTACATCAAATGACTGTCTCACACAAATCATGTAAGATGTTACCAGGAAATTTTCACATGATCATCTTTTGACTTTCATCAAGAATATAAGATGAACTTGGTTAAATCGAAAGCTTACCAACACATATTTCGAGAAATATGTAAGCAAGTTAAACTCAGCTCGAAATATCAAATGTGTATAATTGAAGTCTATATAGCTATACGACTTTTGTCTTAAATAGGAGATAGAGTAGATAGACTTTTGAGTGATAGATGAGTTCAAGTCTCCACATACCTTTTTTTGATGAAGTGCCACAAGCTCTCCTTAGTAGTTCTTCGTCTTCATTCGATGAATGTCGTGAAGTCTAATGCTCAACTACACTTTCTATCCTAATCCGAGACTTAGCTATAAGTAGACTAGAAATCAAGACTAATAGTTTAGCAACTAAACTTGACAACAAACTTGAGATAGCAATGCTTGCAAGTTCGACCGAGAAGTGCTCTAACAAGTAAGCATATTCCCACCTTCGTTAAGTGGTTGATTTCCTTTCTTAGAGATCGTCAAAAAAAAGGGTTTTCAAAATTATAAAAGATGTGGTTTTTCAAAACAATTCGAACGGTTTTTCCTTCCTACCATTCAACGTGTCACAGGATTTATCTCTTCATTCCTACCTGGACACATGTGTGACCCATAAAAAAGTTGTTTATTATTGAGAGAAATTTCATAAAACCCTTTCTGGTGAGGCAGAGTCAAGAATTTTTATCACTCTCGAACCTGAATTCTTTCACAAGGGATGGTTATTTCTCTCTCAACTTTTGAGCATGAGATTGTGTTCTTTGATATGTCTAACTTCTTATAACTAGTGTGCAAAATCTTTATGTCTTTTCAGCGTGTTGGATACTATCATTTCGGAGAACTTGTAAGTTGAAAAAGTATGTTTTGTGGGTATACCTCTTGTAAACCCTCACGAGACTAAAACTCGTCCACTAAGTACACCTAGGGGTTCAAAGGCTTGTTACACTCACTGAGTGTAACCGTAACCTCAACGAAAGGGAGTTGTATGTTTTTGAATTAGTTTTGTTTAGTTTGCTCGAGGACTAGCAAAGTCTAAGTGTGGGGGAATTTGATAGGTGTCATAAATACTTTGATATTTATCTATTGTTTATGCTTTCTTTGCTATTTTCTTGTAAATTATGTATCTTATGTTACTTTTGAGTGTTTAGGGACTTTGGAGTCATTTGGAGCAAAGGAAGGAGAAATCGTCCATTTGGACCTTTAAGGAAACAACCTTATATATGTTTCTAAAATAAGGGCTGCCATTCTGGTAGCTTGTATTCATTTTCTGGGTGCCTAGAGTCCCCTGGATAACCCTTATCCAATAGTGGAGTGGATGTACAAATTCTAAATCCCTAAATTGAGAATATCTCTTCTCATAATTTTGAACCTGCACTGCGAGTTCAAAAAGGAATTCGCGGCATAACAGCCATTAGATGTTGCAGATATGACATCATGACTTAACCGCAGTTATGTATTTGGGTTTCTAAATATACGCCGTATCTTTGCTAACTGGAGTATTTTTGTATTAACAGAGGTGAAATCATACTGATCAAAACACCGATCGAAAGAAAAAACAGAGACAAAATCATCTCACATATGCATATAAAATGATTGCTAGCTGATAACTAAATTAAAAATCAATCAATAACTATCAAAAAAAAAGTAAGCTCAACACTTTAATCTCTCAGTGCTAAACACAACAACTAGTGATATTTTTTGATCAGAATTAGTGATAGGTTTCAAGAACAGAAATGAGATAAAACCGCATAAAAGTTTTGTCTCCATGCTTTATCGTTTATGATTCAATATTAATATTGTTATAGGATTTGAACGCTTGTTTGGTCGAGTCAAAATCGATTGAGTTTGTTTTCATCTCTATTGCTAGATTAGAATTTATTATACGCAAAAATGATAAATTTCTGATTGCAAGGAGCATAATTGTGAATATTGTTTGTAGTGATACATCCTAGTAGTCACAAGTGAATCATAACCTTTGTTAAATCATATTAGTGCTTTTACACGTTCGATTGATTTGATTGGCCTAATTTCATAGAACTTAATGCATCTAGAGAATTAAACTTGATTAGTGAGCTTTCCACGTTAGGTTGTTCTCTTAGATAGAATTCATACTCGCATCTTTTAATGTGTTTGTTGATAACAAGAGGAAATTAGCGGGATATTCTTACGATCAAGGTATCCTACGGATTTTGATTAAGTTGAGATTAAATATCAATTCTAGTTATTGTTAAAAAGCATGTTTGTGAATGAAGATGAATCCTTAACCAATATCTCTTCCATTTGATTTGCTTGTTTTATTCTTTATTTGCTTATATTTTATTTTTAGTTTCATAAAATCAGAAAATCCCCCCCTTGTTATTTATAGGAAACCGAAACAACTTGATAATCCTAGTCCTATTTGTGGGAACGATCCTTTCTTACCTAGTACTTCATTATATATTTTGTTGAGTGAGAAAGTAATATTATTTTTGACGCATACGACAGCGATCAATATGCACCAAAATAAAGGAAGCAAAAGGTAAGAATCACCACCGCCATCAGAAAAACAAACTCGGAGTATCCGTCTTGGATACAAATGGTGAGTTACAAACCCATCCTATCACTACTTATTGTATTGACGGGTGCATCCTAAAAAAAAAAAAAAAAAAAAAATACGTGAGAGATATGAGGTGTGCACAAATGTTAATACTGTTCACGCTTCTGACAACGAGGTTGCCCAAGTTTTATTTATGGTTATCTCTTACCACATGCTTAAAGGACTTTTGTCCCACATTCCTATCTTCGTAAAAACTATGGAAAGAAATATGTTTGTCGATACTTGATCAAATCATGTGGATCTCGTCTCTCATTGTATTTATAAACACCATTAATTGAGTCAAGGTTATTTGAATTGTTGGAACTATATTATATGAGTCCAAAATGTAATGAATTAATGTGGATATCAAATCATATTATGCTCCTAATAAGTTTCTCCCTGCCTATCTGACTCCTAAGCAAGAGACAAGAACATGATTCATGGGAACTCTATTTGCAAGCTGATAAGTAAACTATGTTCTTAGATCTTCATCTAATCATAACTTTTGTATTTCATATTATATATAAAGAAAAATTATGCATTGATAATAATAATCTAAAGAATTTTATATTATGATGGACCTTCAACGTAAAGGTCTTTTGTATTTTTTCCCTAAACGGTCCACAAACTCCGTGCCGTTGACCGGTTCACATATTCCTTAAGGGAACCCTAGCAATTTCCTTTTTAAAGAAGTTATTGGTTTCATATTTTTCTTTTAACTTTTGATCATGAAAAAGCATATAGTTGATAGCGTCACTTTAACTATTGTCATACCTGCAAGAATGGGCAGCTCAAAGAGACCCCATGAAATAATTGTTCTTGATGAAGAGGATGGCAAAGAAGAAACCTCGATGAGTTGATCTTCAAGTAAAAAGGTGGATATGAGTATAAATGAACAAAACTCTTGGTTATGTTAAAACCGTAAAATATCTGGCTAACACCTGTAATGATTCTAAGGTTGAAATTGCAAATCTTCAATTGCAATTAAATAACCTGATTGACGGTCAAGCCAAAACTCTTGAGAAACAGAAGATCATGATTCGAAATAAAAATAAGCTCATCTAAGAATGCAGGACATATAGGGAATATGTTCGCATTGTTAATCACAAGGTTGGTGTATTAACACACGAATATGGCCTTTTCACAATCAAAAGAGTCAAGGATATCAGCGAAACTTTCAATGACGGGGTGATTTGAAAGGAATGAGGAGGTCAATGAATTTTAATTCATTTCATGCTTTTCAGATGTTTTTCTTTTGTTACTAGGTAACTCCTTGTAATGATTTATTCTCATTGTTTAAGGGAGATAACTAGAGTTTGAGGTTCTGATCAAAAAAATAATAATATAGAGTTTGAGGTAGCATATTATGTGGTTACACTAGCTATTTCAATATCATCTTGCATGTTTAAAATTTATTTAATTAAATTTATTTTGGAAGATGACTCGTAATACCCAATATTTATGGGTTATATATATATGTATTACTTATTTTGTGAGATTTGTTCTTTGATATCATATTTATGGTGATTAAAACAGATATCTCGTATGTTGTCATATGTTAATCTCTTAAATCTTTATGTTCATCATGGCCAAAAGAGGATTAAACTATCTTGCGAATTGGAATGTTGATCTTCCCACGATTACACTTTTTGTGAGTATATTGCATAGGATTCCGTAAGATGATCTCTAGTAATCGACTTTCTACCTTGAATGGTTAACCGCTATGGAATATTGAGAAATATCTACCTTCATATATGGTTAGAGAAGATATAATTATTATGTTGATTCATACCGCATAAATTATCCGTTTTGTTTGTAACAGGCCTAGAGAATAATTATTGTCGAAGATTATTTTTCTCATGAAAATATTGTATCTTGGTGCTTCTAACAAAGATCGTTAATTTTAACTTCTTTGTTCGTACTGGCGAGAAGAGAGAGAAATATTGGGATACAAATCTACTTTGTTCGTAACTGTCGAGTAAATTTGTTAATGTCCAAGAAAATCCTTCTCTTGTGAATATAAAAAGGTCGCTCACGTTATTCTTTCGGGAATGACATCCAATGGGGGAGAATTTAATTTGAACTTGTGCTTAATTGTCATATTTTTGTGGGGAGTGCGGCTGTGGAATTGTAGGAGATGCTTGTACCTATATATCTCCTTGATGAAAACACTGAGTTTTCTTAATCTAAATAAAAGCTGGTATGTGTTCTATAGTCTTGATAACTCTTTTGTTAAATTCATTATGATCCCTATTTTTTGCCTTTGTAAATTTTGTTGATAAAATAAGGAGAATTATTTAGTAGTATCCTACTACAACTTATGGCTTTTCGGAGCATTATATAAGGGGGGGATGGATTATGAACTATAGGTTTTACCAATAATGAAAAAGGAGTAAGTATTGACCAAGGGGGATAATATATCACCGTAGTATTGCTTCAAAGTTGCGGTGCAATTGATCTTTGGAATCATTCAAGAACTCTCAAGGTATAATCAGGTTCACAGACTTGTTACATATTGATTATGAGAGTAAGAGATATTAACTCTGCTTATAATTCCTGATTGAGATTATTTAAGTTGTAATTCTCAGAATTGTAATTGAGTTTAGTCCATAGAGGTTGCCTAAGAAAAAGTTGGTGGTGTATTTTGGTACCCCCGCATTTTCAGTGAGGAAATCCGTTTGCAATAGACAAATGATACAAGTGTATCCCTACTCCTCTTAGGAACTTAGTAAAGCTCAAGCTAAGTTGAGGGAAGAATCCTATATTAGGAAGGAAACCTTATTTGGGCAGAATTCCTAGTTAGGAAAGAGTTTGTTTTAGGAAACACTCTTAGTTTAGGAAATAGATTCCTAATAGAAGACCTAGTCAGCTGAGTATGATGAAGTCTATAAATAGAGAGGTTTGGTTGTTAACTAAATACACAGAGAGAAAACCTAGAGAAAGCTGGTGGAGAATAATCGAAACAAGCTTAGCAAACAGTTTAAAGTTGATCTACTGTTTAGAGAGATTGTGAGCGTCACAAAGAGATAATTGTAATAGTTTTCTTGTTCATAATCTAGAGAAGACATAATTCTTCGAATCACGTTCTTGTGTCTTCTGTTTTCTAAGTTTTTTCGTCTATTATTATTCTGAATTCTGCCTCTATGATAATAGCTACCAAGGTACAGAGATCATACATATCAAGTTGGTATCAGAGCAAGGTTCGTTTCTTTTAGGGAAGATTCCTGTAGTTTATGGTCTTCACTATATCTCTCTACTAACAGTTTGGTGAGTGACTCGAGAAGCAAGAAGACATTTAAAGAACAAGGGAACCAAAGATGGGAAAGTCAGTTGATGATCCTAAGCAAAGTGAACCACAAACTACGAAAGAGAAGGTGGCTGCGCTACAAACAGACATGAAATCGTATACACCCAAGCCGAAGACGAAGAAAAAGACTACGTTTTTATCTGGTGTTTTTGAAGAAAGGAACGAGGAAGGAGAAGAAGAAAAAGAACCACTCGAACAAGATTGCGTTATGGAGCGAAGAGTGACTAAGACAAGACGAGGAGATATGGATGCTTTTCAAATTAGACGTCAAGGTCAAGTTTCCAGCAAAGAGAGATGGTCAGCAGGGTGAAAGGAACTCTTGAGTTCCCTAACCTCAAAATATAACTTTCGATGGAGTTCAAGTTCTTGAGGGGGGAGCATGATACATGTGTATTTTCCTCTCTCCGGGAACTAGGATCCTCAAGACCGATTGAGGATAGAAATGTAATTTGGGAAGGAATACTGATTTTTAGGCAGTATTCTTAGATAAGGAAATATTCTTAAACAAGGTAATATTCTTAGATAAGGAAATATACCTAGAAAAAGAATATTTCCTAGATAAGGAAATAAACCTAGAAAATGAATTATTCCTAGATAAGGAAATAGATTCCTAAAAGGTTTGGGAAACCGTTAAAGCTATAAATTAATAGAGATGTTTAGCTCATATCTAAGACATCTAGAGTGTGGTTTGTGATACAGACACACCTAGATCGAAATAGTGTGGTTTTGTGAGACAAACATACCAAGAAAGGGAGGTTTGCGAGACAAATCACCTGGAGATAAGTTTGAGGCAATTAATTATTGCAAAAGCAAGCTTAGCAAGCAGTTTAAGGTTATTTACCTAGAGAGATTGTGAGCGTAACAAAGAGAGAATTGTAATACTTTTCTTGTTCATAATCTAGAGAAGATATTTTCTTCGAATCTGGTTTCTAGTGTGTTTTGTTTTCTAGTTTTCGTTTATTATTATTCTGAATTCCGCCTCTATAATAATAGTCACCAAGGTACAGGAATCAATACGTATCAATAAAGCTAGAAAACCTCACAAATCTGGAAGTTACGACTCCCGAAGACCAGCCTAGGTTTTTAACCACCTCTCAAGAACAATCTTCAAAAGATCAATTAAGATCAGTTTTCAAATATCTATCTTGAGGAGTCACAAAATCTGAGACGTAGAGAACTTTGTGATTACTATCTATCTTTCCTAAAAGAGATAACCTCGGGATAACCTTCATGTCACCGTTTTAACATTTTTTCTTATTATTATTTCTAATTAGATTTTTCTAAACCAATATGAAAAAAGAAATCACTCTATTCTTTATCCAGAAAAACAAATCATGATAATAAGACCCCACACCATTGGAGATGATTCATGAACAAAACATCATTATTTTTACCATATATATAAAACACATATATAAGGATCTAAATAAAAATTCTACGTAGGATTTTTAGCGCCCACTGTTGGAGATGCTCTAACGATGTTCAACTATGGGTTGAATTTGAGTCTGAGTTAAAAAAAATCTTGATTATTTAATAAATCATTAATAGTTGGATCCTTATTGTGTTTTGGAAGATAAGGATTCACCTAACTCATTAATCTTGTTAATCACTCATTTTGATTGAGAAAATCCAAGTTTCTAGGTTTTCTCAAATATCTCCCCACTTCTTCTTCTCCTTCACTATTAAAAAAAATGGATAAATTGATTTTTGATTTTCAAACACTAAATATATATCATATTAGTAGTCTAATCTAATCACTAATATTACTTAGTTTAGTTAATCTAACTATTACTAATAATTAACCTGGCGAGAGGGGTATACCCAGATTAATTGGGATATACCCTATTTTAAGTAGACTCTTTTTAAGGGCTAAGGGGGGTGTCCTAATCGGTAAAGTTACTAAACTACCCATCCCCATTATAATTCTTATTACCCTAATCAGTTATCATTTTTTTCAATTCATCTTCTCCTCTTCTTCCTCTCCTCTACCATACCATACCGGCTTCTCCATCACACCACCATCGAAAACTCGTCGATTCAAAAATTTCATTGTTGATTAATCTTCAAACATGGAGCCACCGAAGGCTACTCGTATGAAACAAACACATAGAAAACCTAATCGAAATAACCATGGAATTGCAAATTTAATTCAACACAAACAGAGTAAAAAAACCGTTGAAAAAAAAGAAATCAACGCCGCTGAAACCGAAGAAATGGCGCGATTGAGAAAGTAAGGGTCTACTTAAACTCCTTCCAGTACTTCAATTTTATGTTTGCATGTCAAATTAGGGCAGAAAAATCGAATTTGTGAATCTACAGTTATTTAGCCGGCAAGGTGTTTGTTCCATGACCCTGCCGACTTTTCATGTTTAGATGTAGTCGTTGTCTTCCTAGGTTGAAGATCTTGCCGACTGTTGATATCTGTAACTGCTATTTACAGCGTAGGCACGGTATTCAACCTTAATACAATGCCGACCAAATGTGTTTTTAATAGTCGTTGGTTTTTAAATTTTTACCCTGCCGACTAGTGCTTTGAAAATGTTTGTGTTTCCTGAGTCCATAAAGTTATAAGGTCGGCATGGTATTTGAATACCACCCTGCCGGCTGCGTATTAGTCGGAGATTATGGATTATAGACCCTGCCGACTAATTGTGTGGAAAATCATATTTATTTCCTATATTCAGACTTGTTATAAGCCGGCATGGTAGTTGAATAAGACCCTGCCGACTATTTATTAGTCGGCGTAGCTTGTTGTAGTCGTCCCTTCCGACTATTGTTTAGTCGGCATTGGATATTGTTGTCGACCCTGAAGACTATTCGATTTTTTTTTCCATTGTTCTTGTTTAGGTTGCAAAAGCTTAAGCAAGGAAAAATAAAATTGTTTATCCTCCTTCAAGACCTCCTCGTGTTGGTGACAAACTCTTGACTGCAACACATCGAGGGGCATTCGTTGAGCCGGGAACGCTCAAGATCCGTGAACGGAATGATTCTCAACCACCAACGGAACCAAGTGATTCAGATGAAACTCCAGATGAAGACCAATCAATTTCATCTGGTAGAAGAGGTAATGATCATGATGGTGTTGAAAGAACTCCGGCTACTGGAGGAGATGATGAGCATGATGATGATGATCAAGACATGCCACCTGTTGGAGGAGGTAATGGTGATGGTGATAACAATGATGGAGATAAATATAATGATGGAAAACATGAAATTGTTGAAGAGGAATATGATTAAGAAGAGGAACAAGAAGAAGAAGGTGGAGAAGAAACATGTAATGATCAACAAACTCAAGCTACAACCACAGCTGCAACGGGAAAAAAGTAGAGGGTTATCACTAAACCAGATGATTCTCACATGCTTCCCCCTCACTTGAAGGTGCAAATGAAATCAGGACAGCCTCCACTAGGGACCCCAGAAGATGGTGGACATGTTCTTTGGATACAAAGACTCATGGGCACGTGAAATCCATGGGGCTATCGTAAGTAATCTCAATAAAACTTTGTTTTTACTTAAGTGTATTTATCTTAAATTTGCTTCAAGTGTTTGTATTTGTTTTAATTTTATGTTTTTGGTACTTAGGATCACAAGCATGTCATCCGTTCTTTGAGGCGCCAAGCTTCAAACACTATGATGAAGTGATAGCCACTTGCAAGGAATGTGACGAGGTGAAAGAGATTGTCAAGAACTCCGGGTTGTGGCCTGCGGTGGAGAGTTCAATTGTTGAGTATGATAAAGTTACCGTATATGCATTCTGTGAGAGGTTCTACGGAGAGACTGATACAATGTTATTCCCATTCGGTGAGATGGCGCTAACTCCCAATGATGCTCATCAAATTCTAGGCCTCAAGGTTGAAGGAAAAGCAATCAAAGATGGCTACGATGATGGCATTTCTTGGGAGAAGATCTTCGAATTGACCAAGATTTTGTTCGGTTTGGATGAGAAGCAGTCGGAGTCTTTGTTTGTGAAGAAGGATGGTTATATAAGCAGGAAGTTAAGTATGAAGATGTTGAGGGACACATACTCTGGGACCCAGAAAATCTATGATGACGAAGGAAGTGTGTCCATGGTGCAAATCAATGTTACTGCGTCATCTTATTTGCTATACATCTTGGGCAACTGTATCTACCCCGACAGTTCCGGAAGCTTGGTCGACGCCAAGTATCTTCAACTATTGCATCCCTTTCATGAGATGCATAAGTATTCTTAGGGTACTGAGGTGGTTGCCTTCTTGAATGCAGAGTTGACAAAGGATTCAAGGGCACTGACTAAGCAAGTTAACGGAAATCTATGTCTCTTCCAGGTAATTCAATTGTCTAAATCATTTATATTTGCAAAATGCTTATAAGATAAGATTCTTAATATACTTTGTGTTTGCATAGGTTTAGATATATGAGCACTTTCCTTCTTTGGTGAAAGCCAACACCCACATCAAAGTGAACATTAAGCTTGTGAATCACAAGCCAAGAGGACAACGATACAGTTTTACTAGTGCTCAGGAGAAGGATATGCCATAGAAGCTTATCAACATTTGAGTCGCCTTGGACAAAATGACTGCGGATGAGGTAATATTTGATCTGTATCGAGATGATAGAAATGAAGGTATAATCGTAAGGAGAGATGATGTTGCATTCTACTACGGTCCCTTGTTTTACCCCCAAGGATTTGCAATGTACGATCCACATCGGGTAATGCGACAAATGGGTTACGTCCAAGAAGAACCCCATCCCGGTGATGATCCATTCTTTAAAGTGGTAAGGCAGGACTGCAGCACATCCCAAAAAAGTATTGACGTCAATTACGCTCCACCACCAGAGATTTCTCATTGGGACAAAAGAAGTGATCGTAAAATCGATACGAGTCTTTTGGACGAGGTGATTGAAGGTCATGAAGCTCATGAAAATTACATGCCGTGGTACTTAGGTTTCGCTCGTCCTACTGTGAGTGGGGAAGAGACTGTTGAACAACCGGCTCGTAAGAGGAAGATGCCACCTAAAGACCCAACAACAAGTCTTAAGAACTTTGTAAGTATTTTAGACTTGATCTTATTGTTTTAAGATTACATTATCGAAACAGTCTATTAATTGTTTGTTGTTTAATTGAAAATAGAAGGAGCATTTGAAGCACTAGTACAAACCTTCACATAGGCCACGCTTTTTGGTTTACAGCCTAGCCACGTTTCGGGTTATTTGCGTAGCTACTGGTCATCAGTATTACTATAGCCATGTTTTGTGTTACCCTGTAGCCATAGTGCACCATTTGGTCATGGGTTTAATCCTAAACCCATCAACTGTAGTCATAGGGCATCGTTTGGTCATGGTTTTCAGTCTAATCCCATCACATGTAGTCGTAGATGCGTATATGGCCATATTAAGCGATTATGTATGTGTCAAATGTGGAGGCTGGCGATAGACACACCTATTAACCCGTGACAAAAAAAGATATATTTAGCCACCTTTTGTTTATGTGTCCATAGTATATGGTTTTTTAGACATGTACATGTTAAGAAATGGACACATTTAAAAAAACATGACAAAAGATTAACATATGGCTACACCATTTTTTTTTAGGGAGGATTATTATATGGCCACAAAATTTTTGTTTATGTGACCATAGCCTTCGGATCATTAGGCACATCTTGCAACCCAGATGAAAGACTTTTACATGGCCATCCAAGTCGGGGTTACAATAAGCGTTCTAATTAACGGAACCTGGACAAGGACTTTAGAACCTCAAATTAGTCGGTTCTCGGAGCTTCATTCGGTCCATGGAAATTTGCTGAAAATTTGTTTTTAGGATTAGTGTTAAAAGTAACAAAGAGGACTTCCGGGCATACAAATTTCATCAAAGTACAACCACACCGTGGGTAAACTCTCTCAATTTTTTGGCAATACTGCAACCATGCGCTCACATTGTACTAACAAATATTTCAACCGAACAAGATTTCCTAAATCCTTCAATGATCCGAACAAGATTTCAGCCATTAGCCTCACTGAAGTGGGTTCCGCAATGGGGTTTGGTTTCCTTTCTTCGAAGAAAGATCGTCAAAATATGTTTGGTGCTCTTGTGGAAAATCATGACGGCTTAAGCATGGAAGATATTGATGAGGTTCCTCCTTAACAACTTCTTCTGTTCTGGTTTGTTTTCAAGCTTCAGTTTCTAAAATAGATTTGGCATGGCAATTAGCTTCTTCTCCTGGTTGTTTGTCGGCTTAGAATCTGTTTTTTTCTTTAGTTTTTCATTTGTTTTTTTGCTTTTTCTTGGGGCTTTTAGCTCTTCTTTAGTTGTATCCGCCCGCATGCGGCTTGTGTGCCTTTGAATCTATCTAAGTTTGCCGATTAAAAAAAAAATTGTACTAACAAATATAACAGTGTTAGATATATGTCCACGGACGAGTTGACAGTTTTTTAGTTGTTGCTTTAACAAGTTTTGGTATGTTTTGGTTATAAAATTCAGCATTGTGTCATTAGCTCATCACCAGCTCTTTGGGAAAAACATCTTTGATGAGCTTTAGTGTATTTGCATTCGTATTCTAATTTGATTGTCTAGCTCGAAGAAAAAGATGTCAATTTTGTACAGGAATAACAGGTAGTGTTTGGCAACTTGACGGCCACAACAGAATGTATACCACCTGGCCGGGGAGAACCTCAATTACAATAACCTATTGCTGATGCATATTGATGTGTGCATGACCTCTACATTCTCTAAAATACATAATTAACGCGCTTAAATTCTATGAAAATTTGAAGAAGAAGAAGACAAGCTTCTTACAACACAATGAACCACTCCAACACATATCAAATTAAATTTATAAAAAATCTCATAATACAGCATTTCATTATTCCAGATGCAGATAACTTTATACAAGTAACTGCCAAATACATTTGGGTCCTAATTACACTTCCAAGGCTGCTGAAATCAGCGCACAATACATTCACGGATCAATGATTCACATCACAACTATATCAACTTGAGCAACAGCCGTAGATTAGTGACCATGATAGTGTAACGTGTGAATAGCCCAAACCTACAACATGAAAACAGGGTTCTCAGTTCAACAAAAGAAACGCATTTGTCCCTCAGTATAAATGCATTTACTCGAACAGTAGCAAAAAGAGGAAAATTACACACATATATCATGGTAGTCAAAACGAAAGATATGCTTACTCCTACCAAGAGGTTTTTCTTCTATGATTCAAGATTCAAATCAAACTCTAAACGATCTAAGGAAAATATAGCACATTGGCTCATTACAGAACGAAAAGCTAGACTTCCAATAGATGTCGTTGAGTGTCAATAACAAGTGAGACACAGGTAAAATCATGTTATTCATTTTCGAAAGAATAAAGCGCCCATACATACAGCTAGATGCTAAGGAACAGGAATAAACAAAAGGGCCATCATTTTCGTTCTATCAATATCATGTCATTAACTGAATAACCACTGATTAAAGGAAATAAAGCGACGTACCAGCTGGAGTGTCATTTTGGCTTGCGTATAAGTAAACCCTGACAGTCAGTTCGGAAGTAATCATTTCGGGATTCTTTACCCAAGTCTTGTGGATCTACAACAGGCAACAGATTCTCATTCCCAGAAATTATTGTACTGAATTCCTCATCGTTGCCATCATCATATGCATCCCTGTAATTTTTGGGAGGTACCACAAAAACAATAGACTTTTTCTTATTTTTCTGGTCTTTGACATAAAATACCTGCCTAGCTTGTGATGCTAAAAATAAAAGGATCATTTTTGTGTCCCAACATAGTAAGATCAACAATCTTGTAGCCAAGAGCATCTCTTTTGACCCCACGTTTATTGTCGACCCAATTGCACTTGAACAGATTCACTTTTCTTTCACAGTAATCTAACTCCCATATCTCTTGCAAGACACCATAATAAGACGCTTTACCATATGTCACACCATTGTCTCTAGCTATGTGCATGTCATTTGCCTCGACGCGAACCCCACTATTCTGGTGAATTCTCCCATCACGAGATTTTGTGCGGAATAAATATCCATTGATGTGATATACAGCGAACTTCGCTACCTCATAGTCTGGGCCGTGTGATATCCATTTTAAGTTCTCTGAGATACTTTCTCTATCAACTGCCAACTCCATCTCAACCTGAAATTCATTATTAGGATGAACCTTCACCTTAAAGGAATATAATAACATAGCAAACATTCTTCATTTTGTACTTGGCAGGAAATACAAAGAGAGAGTTACATGGTTCTATGAGTGAAACCTCCACTAATGGCGATTCAAACCCTAACAAGAATCAAATTCATCTTCAAATACCCGTATAATAAACTCATTTCTATCAGATTCAAAACAACATCAGCTGAATGATGCTCCAATAACATGAAAGTCGTTAGGATGGGCATAGCATTCTATCAAACGGTCCTACCAACAAGATGCAATTGTCGTTAAATGGTTGGTGACAGCACTCTTCTCGTCTTTTTTAAAATTATGGTCCTAAGTAAGGGTTCAATAGTGTCCAAAATTTAAGATAATTATCAAAAAACAACCAAGTGCAATTGATGTACAAGCTGTTTAGTGTTTTCTGAATGACACGCTATATTTAAGAGATAAAGAACAGGAGATACCAATTTGTGGTAACACCTCCAGTTGGCATAGTTCAGCAACGACTTCCTCCAAAATTATCTAACTTGTTTGGAACTATACTTCAATCCTGGCATTAGATTAAACAGTGAGAAACGAGCAGAAAATCTAAGAAACCAGGACACAAAGTAAAGCAGGCATGTCCATAATCATTTTCTTACGAGTTCTGACATACCAAGATTTCACAGTATCATTAGAAAGAAAGATCTTCAAAATGAATTTATGCCATACGAACAAAAATCTCAAAGTTACAATCCATGCAAATGCAACAGCTAATGACACTTAATAAGATCAGTATTCCACACATAGGGCCTACTCATAACAACAAACGAGTGAAGGCATAGCATTCAACTACCTCAAACTTTTTCTCCTCAAACATACTGACGCAGCTTTCATTACAGACCATGATAAAGTTGAAGCAGATAGCATAATGTAATGCCTAGTGATCAAACACCAATACACCAAAGGCATAAAGAGGAGACTTGGTGTAGTTGTGAAGGTTTAATATGTCACCAAATCCAAATTTATCGTCAAGTAAACGATCAAGGTTGGTTCTGTTCCTGCAAGCCAATTGTCTCTTCCTTTCCAACCAAAGATATCTCATCCTTTTTCACTATTCAACTTCTCAAACAGGAAATGCTAATCATCGTCATCTTCGGTCAACTCAACCTCCTCTCTTGCTCTTATGTTCCTTGTATCCGACTGTGTCAAAAACAAACCTCGTCGACTCATAATAACAAGATCAAGAAGCTTTCTTCTCGCAATGTATACAGGATTTGGTTCAATTAATCAACCACTCTCAAAAGCTTCTCTTAGAAAAACAGTGTGTTTTACCTTTAGTAGATGGATAAAAAATTCCAGGGTGATCTAAAAACAAGTCCCTCATATTCAAATCAATACCAAACCATTTTCTAAAATGACTAATCTTCTCCACCTCTATCATCTTTTCGACTGTCAAACTTAAGAACTCGTGAACAATTCCTACAGCCCTTTTCTCCAATGCCTTGACACCAGCTTTCGGTTTCCTTTTCTCTCCCATCTGATCATAAGGTCCAATGTATGACAACGTCTGCCATTCCTTTACTTTTCCTCTAAATACTTTACCAAGTTTCATCCCAGGTGGATACCCTTGTTTGAAAGCAAATCTAATTTGTGATTCATCAACCTTAGAATCCTTCTTATTGCACTCATCTTCTCTCCAATTCTTAACTGCAGTAATAAAATTAGGGTTTATAGATTCCAATTTAATAATATGAGTATTGGGTTCATTTGGGGAATCCGAAAGTGAAAAAAGCTTAGGATTTTGAGAAATTATCGATTCCTCAAAACCATCTGGTAATCCAAGTTCTCTCCACACCTTAAAAACTGCACGAAGTGGTAAAGATTTAGATACTGACATTGACAGGATCCGAACTAATCGTTCAATAACAATGGGTTTCGAAGCTTCGATTGCTGCAGCTTCTTCTCGGGAGATTTGAAGAGCTTTATCAGTTAATTTACAGAAAGGCTCAGACTTTGAATGATTATAAAAGAGGTTGAAAATATGAGGGTATTTACGGAGGAAAGATGAAGCACCATGATTGAGATGAAGTTTTTGAGAGAGTTTAGAAAGAAAATGGAGTGATATTGATGAGTTATTGGTAGTGTCTGCAAGTAAAAGATCTTGAACAGAAACAATTTTTAGATAGTTATTGTAATTTTTCATTAGTTTATCAAAAGTTGGGTCTCTAGCTCTCGATGCTACATATTCAGCTGATGTTGTTTTGAATCTGATAGAAATGAGTTTAGTATACGGGTATTTGAAGATGAATTTGATTCTGGTTTGAATCGCCATTAGTGGAGGTTTCACTCATAGAACCATGTAACTCTCTCTTTGCATTTCCTGCCAAGTACAAAATGAAGAATGGTTGACAGCATACCGCAGAAACGCCGCGACTCCTTCTCTATAGCGTTTTTTCGTTCTATCAGTACTCATCCAGGATTTATCCATTCTGAAACCCAAAGAGAACCAGTAGATAAATTACATCAGCTGCACTTCAATGAAAGCAGAAACTGATAAATCAATTCAGAAATACAAGCCTAGCAATAACTAATAAATATGTTTTATTTCAAAACAGTTGTTATCCCCTGACTTAAGAATTTAGACATACAAGTCTTGAAATTAACAATAAATTCAGCACAATTTGAAACATAAAAAATCTATATGGACAAACATGGCAATAACAGATGCATATTGGCTGAGATTTAGAAAGTGGCACTAGTTCTGGTGTTGATTAAATGGTGGTGTTCTGGAGTTGGGAGATTTCGCGAGAATGAATTGCAGCAGCTCTAGGGTCAGTGTGTTTGGTAAATTAGAGTCAACAGTGATCTGAGCAGTGTGTCATTTCGCATACCTATGAGTCTATATAGAAAAATCTGACAGGTGATGACCATGCCAGTGTTCCATAGTGAAGTTACAATTACAAAGGTACATAGCTATCGTTAATAATCAAAGAATACTTGATATGGTGCCATAAACGATACATTATTGTCGAAAAATCTAGAGATCTCATAAGCAAACTACCCAAAGGTTTTAAATCGACGCGTCGAAAAATATATTCACAAACACTAGCATGCGAAAATTGTATCGTAACTACATAGCAATAAATCAAAGCGCAAATAAGGGATTAGACAAAAGTAAACCCAAACACAAAAAAACACAACCTGAAGTACTAGACCCAAGCCTAAACCGAACGTAGGCCAGCAACAAACAACAAAGAAAGAGGCCTTCTATTTCTTCTTGGCAGGGGTTCTCTTCACTCTGCCAAGTTTTTCATTACAAGATGCCCATGGCCAAAGTATTTTAGCTTGTTCCCTCTCAGTTTTAGGAGTGTTGTAGTAAACGATAGAGAAGATTTCAAATTGAATGGTAACGGTTCAATCCTAAGTTCCTAAGCTGTCGACATAAACTGCGATCAACCAAATCTAATTTTTCAGTTGGACACTAGTGACACATTGCTACTTGGACCATCCCCTGCCAATGTACTCACACCAAATCTAATAATGTTCATGAAGTATGATTGAACAATGACAAAGAGAAATAAACTACAACAGTAACAGGAGTATTATTGAGTCGAGAAAGAACCACCTTTGTTATTCTTTTCAGTTAAGCGCAATTGACTGACTGCTCTTGTGCAAAGCTGTCCCATCCACTTATGAATAATAGCATGTGATTTTCCTGCAAGAATATATCCTATAAGTTAGTTAAATCTCCATGCTCTAGAACTAACTTTTCATAGAGTATCAACTAACACCAGAGAAGAACAGAAGAGAAGCTCCAGTTCAAAAAAAAATATATCCAATATGCTCTTTTACAGTAACTATTACGAAAAAAAACATGGGGAAGCTATTGAAAAACACAGTAGGAACTAGCAAATATCACATGGCTTTCGAACATTCATAATTCTGAACATTTGCAGCGGCATTCCAAATGGTACTCTAATTGAAGTACCAACAATGGCATCGTAAGTGCCACAAACAACAAAACAAAGTCCACAAAACAAAATGATGACATCTAATGCTCTTTGCCACAATGCTAGAGAGGATCCAACGAATATCAAGTGAAATGCAGAAGGTAAAATGAAGGATAGCAATGCACAAACTGTACTTCCGACTAGTGAAATAAAAACACCAAACCCAGGAACACATAACGCTATCAGGGCCTGTCCAATCTCCTGGAAAGGCCTACACAGGTACAATCCATACCTTTCTCTCTTTTCAAATACTTCCTTCTTATCTGAATAACAGATTTTCTGAAACCACAGACAATAATTTTGCAATGCTACTGCCATTCCAATGAAGAGGAAAATAATTATGTTGCATTAGTAATGGTTCAATCTACTGGACTCTCACTGAGAGAATCTCACTTGAGATTTGGGCTCGTATCCTCTGTCCCTATACCTTCCGGACTCCATGTATGCACCTATAGAATGGTGACTTTGGTGCCAAAGTGAAGGTTGCAGAGGAAGAATTACAGAAACCTGAACCACGCATACTCAATCAGTATCAGCACAGACTAACTTGGGACATCTTAGTGATCTGACTTTAGTGATAAATCAATGACTCTGGACAATCTAATCAAAAATTCTAATCCGAGCTTGGTCTAACTTTTCATGGGTCTGGATTATAATTTGAATCGAGCTTTACTATAGGCAAGTTTGAAACCACTATTCATGCTTGAGAAACCTAACCGCGTAAGCTAGAAATTTGTTCTTTTCAATTTTAAAAAGCTTAAATTTCATACATTTCATTATTTGCCAAACTCCAGCACTGTAAGGGTACTACTGTACGCTAATTATCCCTAAACAAGAATCCAAAACATTCAATTATAAGGTATAAAACAAACCAAATCACCCAACAAAGCAGATAACCATAACTCTTGAACCCAACAATGGATGGTTTTTTCTAATGGCTATCACTTCTAATACAGCGCTACGAAATAATCAACTTTTTAACAGGATTTTGCAAAGAAATTGTTTGAAATCAAAAACAAAGTTGTAAATCAAAAACTAAGCAGAAATTTACCTTTTTCCCCAATTTTGATTGAATCTAATTGATTTTCAACAATTTCTTCAACTTTTCTCTCTTTAATTAGTCCCTGCAGATAGAATTTACATTAATCAACAAACAAGTTGAGAGCACGTGTGTTGCACGTCGGCAAACGCTAGTCTTTGACATCCGAATTATTATTATGACACTCTGCAACGAAACACAATATAACAGTCAAATGAGCTGATTTAGTTAATTGTAGACTTGGAAGCGAATGTAAAGTCAGGCAAAATCCCTTGCAATATGAAACCTCCTAATAGCCAAATGACCTACAATACATAATGCAGCTTGTGTGATTCTAATTTCTAATAATTACAAAATCATGCAATAAGAGTTATTAAGAATTGTTGCATAAATAACTATCTAGATTTGATGTTCGTCAATAAAATATTCACTACATCCATACAGTACTCACTACATCCAAATTATGATGACAAGATGAAAATGCTACACTAAATATCGAAATTGGAATCATCATTGAATAACAAACCGTTCAAAACCATTGACAAACATTAGCAAATCAAATAAAAAACTCAAATACCAAATCCCTAAAATTGACAGAACCCTAAAATTACAGATTATAGTAGGAAACGATTTTGATATGGGAAGTGTACATACCTAATCAAATAGGAGTAAACGATCGATTCAGTTGTCGATATCCGCCATTAATTATTCGAAATACAACCAAAGATTCAGTTTGGGGATTTTAGGTGTTGGGAAGAGAGAGTCGAGGGAGAAGAAGAATGGTGGAAGAGAAAGAAAAAAAAAGGAAGTTTTTAATCAAATAAGAGTAAATCTCGATTCAATTGGCGATCTCCGATTCTCCGCCATTAATTGTTCGAAATACAGCCGATCGAAGATTCTGTTTGGGGTTTTTACTGGTGGGAAAAGAGAGTTAACTGAGTAGAAAGAAAAATTATGAAAGAGAGACGTGTTTGTTATGTATCTGGGGGCTGTTTAGTATTGTTAGAACGGACGGCAGGATTTAGAGATGGACTTAATCCAACGTCTAACAGTAAACGTACGTGAAAAATAGGTGCTGGAAGTGAAAAATTAATTAATTATTAATAATAATAATATGATTTCAGGTGAATTTTCTCTGTTGTGGTTAAAAGCTGAATAAAGCTCGATTTCTAGAGCTTCTGACCCCACCATTAAAATTTAGACCAATAGGAATTTTTGGTTTTTTCCCACCACTCTTTGGTTTTTTTGCACCACCCGTTTTTGGTATTCTAAGCAATGCTTACGTATCTAATAATTCAACCTTCTTTCAAACCCTATTTTCTCTTTCGCTGGTTTAACTTTTCTCGAACCTAATACTAATCTCTTTTATGTTTTTTTTACCGCCTCCTTCTCTCTCTGTTATCATTCCCTCGCTTTTTGTTCCTGCGATTTCTTCTTCGTTTATAAGAATCACAACGGTCGAAGGAAACCTGGTGCAGATGCCAAGCCTACGCCATCTGTATCAAGAGATCAATCCAGTTATGATTGATATTTATGGTTCACTTCTCATTGCATTGTTTTCCGGTATTGTAGTAAAATATGTTCTGGCGTTATGCGTCAACTAAAGAAGAGCATTGAGGTGGGTTACTTATAATCTTGCTGTAGCAAGTGATACAGTTATCGATAGTGATCAGTATATGAACCATAACACCAGAAGCAATTCCAAGGTAATTGAGCATTTGTATCTTACCTTATGAATTATTTAAGTACCTCTTAAATCTTATGGTTATTTGGTTTAAATTAAGTAGTTACGGTTTATTATGCTGCTCATACTAAACGATTCAGAAACGGACACCACCAGTATATCCTTAAACATTTGTAATCTTCCGCTATATATATCAATGGTAAATCTCTGGGAAAAGAAAGTGTACAATTCCATAATCTGTTGGTTGTTGTTGTTTCTCATGTAATAAGATATTTGTATTTAAGTTGCTTTATGATCCAAAACAGATCTACATGTTTTCTTAAGTTGGATGTACAAAAAGTTTAGTTAATCCACGGGTCATGGGTACTCCTCCTAAAGCGATTCCGTTTTCTTTTTAAAGTTTTGTAATACCATTTAACATTTCTCTATTCTTTAATTTGGCAGTTTCATACTCCACATTTGTTTGCCGGCCAAAACAAGTTAAGGATTTGTTTGTACTTCGTTGTGTTACTAAATTTTGTCAATTTATTGACCATTGTCTAAGACTCTCAATCTCTATTAAATTTGCAGTCATATATTTGGTCATTGTTTGATTTATGTTCAAGTTAAGATTTCTACTATATATGAGTAAGACCATTTGTGATCTTGACTTGGGGCACTTATCAAGATGAAAAGGTACAAATGAATTTTGAGCTCATCTTTATTGCAAACATAATGGCCTGTGGCTGCACGATTTAAGTCAGAACCTATTTTATTTCCCTTATGATCCAATATATGCTTTTGCCAACAACAATTGAACCCACTGACATGGCCCGAAATATTGTGCCTGTTTGCTATGAAATTGAAAGGACATGACTTCCTGTATCTAATTCCATACTCTAATTTACCAATAATTTTAGGAATCTTCGATTCTTTAACTGGTGGTAATTCCTCTTGTGAAGCCGTTATTTCCACTCGAAAAGGAATGGTTCTCTTAAAACAGGTACAAAGAAGTTAAATATCCCCTACTTTGTATAAAATTTCTCTATGCAAGTGTTCCGCTGCGTTTGTCCATTCGTACACTGGTTAATGTTCGAATTTGCAATTGTGTATGTTTAGATATTTTGCAAAGGGAACTTACAATGTATTATCTGAATACTCCTGGAATATTGTTTTCATTTCTTTAGGTGATCTCTCTATGTGATAGAGATATACCAAACATGGTGAGAGATAATCTGAAAGTTTGGTGTTTTTGTAGGTTCGAGGAAGGGGCGTAACAGTTTCGCACAGGATTTCCTGCAGGTGGTTAATATTAGAGCTGGCAAACGGGCGGGACGGGGCTGGCTTGTTACGGATTACACGGGTTCGGGTTAACATGGGCCAAAACCCGCGGGTTGATATTCTTCACGGGTGGTCATTTCTTCAACCCGTACCCGTAACGGGTAAAGCTTGCGGGTTCACGGGTTACCCGACTTGTTTAATTAAAATCAAAATTAAAGCTCAATTTTAATTAAAAATAAAATGAGTACAAATTATATCTTTTTGCAACATCTAAAACAGTAAACCTAGTTTACTCCAGAAGCGAAATCAAAGCTTAATTTTAACGGAAGACAACAATGGGGCTTCCTAATCATTCATCTAATCCCCAGCTTCAACAGCATTCCACTTTCATTTCATTCACAGATCCAAGACCAACTCTTTCTTCCCTGTTTTTTCTTTCTACAATACAATCACAATCTCTTCCAATTCCTCCCTTCAATTCACCAAAAAAAAATCAAAAAAAAATCACCAAAATTGAACAGAAATAGACAGTGATTTGCAAAAATTGGAACCTTGAGCAACTTACTCTTTAGCACCCTTTTTTTTCTGACAACAAAAACCACAACAAAAACCAAAATTCAAAACCTTGAAAAAAAAAATCAATTGAAACTAAAATTGGAAAAGAGGGGTCAAAATTAGGGCATACCCTTTTAACATTCTCTTATTTTATCTTCTCAATTAACTGCAACAACACATTAAATCAAATGAATTAAATCAAATCCCTGAAAACTAATCAAACCCCTAAACAATAATCAAACCAAATCCCCAAATCAAACTACCGATCTAACAGGATTACGGGAACTTCTTCTTCTTCAACTTTTGGCTCTTCATTCTTAACCTTTTTAGTAGCTCTCTTTGTGTTCTTCACTGCATGTTTCCTCTTCTTCACCTTCTCCTCAATTTATGGATTATTTTATGGTTTTAAGCAACCAAATACCACCAGCAACAAACCCATCTCAACTTTGATTACAGTCACTAGATCTATATCCAATGAATCACTGAATCAATCGCATATTTTCTTCAGCAACACACGAGAAAGGACAAAAGAAATATTCTCTTCTCATAAATTAATTCGACCAACAAGAAAAGAAACATAGCAGCAGCAGCTGAAACTTAATCAACAGCCGGAGAAATGATGGAGGTGGTGAGGAGGCGCAGCTGTAGAAGAAGACAATATGGGGAGAAGAAAGAAAAGAAAGAGGAAGAAGAAATGAATAGATATCTATCTGCTAGGGTTTTTGATGTTTTTATACCTCAAACGTAGGGATAGGATTAACCCTAGATAATCCAACGATGAAAATTAAATGTAGTTTATTAATTATTATTGTACACGGGTTAACAGGTTTACCCACGGGTTTATGGGTCGGGCACGGGTTAACCCGTTTTCCCACAAGCGACAAATTCTCTAACCCGAACCCGGCTTGTTTATAACCCAGACAAGCCGGGGTCGGGTTTTCACGGGCCGGGTACGGGTTAATCCGCGGGTTTCGGCTTGTTTGCCAGCTCTAGTTAATATCAACAAAATCCTTCATAAATGTGGATATCATATGGGAGGGTTTGAGACTATGTATATACGGGATGGAAGCTAACTGCCATGATATTTATATAACATTTTTTATTGAGTATTCCCAAAAAACTTCGAGCCTAAGTATCAGCTGATCAAGAACGGACTTGACACCAAGATAAAGAAATCGAGAAAGCTAATAAAGGAAAGGAATAATAAATCTGTGGAGTAAAGAAGACGGAGGCCGGGGAAGCTGCCAATAAGAAATGAAAACATTGCACTGGAATTGTCTTGCTTTTTAACTTACATATTGCCATGAAATGTCATCATTTTAGCTGTATAATCTACTTTTTTCTTGGTATGGGTTGTGTAAATAAGTTTTAAGAAAGAAATGTTAATTGATTGTTTGGTATAGGTTGCGTTAATAAAATCTCAAAAAGGGTTGTTCATCTATTTTTTTCAACTTTTGATGAGAGTTTGTTTCCCATTTATCATATTCTTTTGTAATATGTTAAAAGCTGAAGGCGTTTGACTGCAAGCATAGTTATATTTCAAACTCTAATTTCGGAAGATAATCAGGACGCCCAATCCAAGCCCGTGCAGAGCACGGGCGTATAACTAGTAATATGAATTTCCTCTGTTGTGGTTAAAAGAATCAAGCTCGATTTCTAGAGCTTTTGTCCCCACCATAGAATAATTAAGCCAATAGGAAATTGTTATACAAAACTTAAAATATATAATAATAAATTCTAGAGCTTTCGGTCCCACATAGAATATTTAGACCAATAGGAAATTGTTTCACAAAATTTATAATAGAATACATGATAATAATTGCACGGGTTTAAATAATCCCAAATCTAAAAAACTACTGCACGCGCTATGTAGTTTAAGACTAGGGCAACCAATCTAAACCCGTGCAACGCACGGGCGCACATCTAGTATTAGTGGTTTTCATATTTCTGTTGTTCGCATTAAAGGTGGGGGAGATATTGAAGATTCAAATGTTGTTGAATTAAAAATTAAGAATGACTCTTACACAGTCGATATTGAAGATTCGCAATGGTGATTCGAGAAACAAGAGAGAAATCTGTGATTCGAGAAAAAAGAGAGAAATCTAGAGCTGGGAGAGGGAATTTTTCAGGGTGTAAAAGGCGTTTTAGGTTTGGTGTTTTTTCTCCATAGATAACGAAGATCTGTATGGTTTGTTTCTGGTTAGGTTTTTATGGAAACAAAAATGGGGATTGTGTCCCTGGTGTGATAGTGCACGCGTATCAGCTAAGTTAGGCGCATCTGAGAAGGGAGAATTTCATTATTACAACAAAAGCAAATAAAAAGAAATAATATTTATAAACTTGCAAATATATATATATATATATTTAAACTAGCAAAAAGAAAAAATAAATAATATTTCAGCAAGGATGACAATTTCAGCAAGGCTTTTAAGACGTTACAAGCAACTCTCCCTGATTTTGACTTTAACAGCTTTACCAACAAAGACACCGCCCCCACTAAAGCCCAAAGTACTTTGGCGACTGCTCTTATTGGTAAAGTAGTTAAAGACATGGACAGAGTTTATGAGTTTTCGGAAAGACAAAAAGCAGTTTTTTGTTGCCTGCAAGCAGGGCATGCGCAGGATTTTCTCCTCGCTATTCCGGTTGAAGGCCTTGGACAGATAATGTCACCCGTGGAGTATTGTTCCATCCTTAAATACAGATTGATGATCCCCCTATACCCATCGGACACTCGTTGTCCTGCTTGTATCATTGGGTGTTTGGACGCTTACGGGGAACATGCAGTTTATTGGAAGGTAGACCCTGGGTTTAAACATAGACATGATCATGTGAGGGACACTTTGTATGATGTACTGTAGAGAGCTGGTATTTCAGCGAAGAAAGAAGCGGCTGTCAACTTTTTGACTGATCCACTCGAAGGGAGATCAACACTTAGGCCAGCGGATGTTTTAATTTTTTGGTGGGTTAACAGAAAACACGCATGTGTTGACCTCACTGGGGTTTCTCCATTAGTAGGCATTGGACATGGCACTTTTACAGTCGGGCAAGCAGCACTGAGGGCTGCCTCAGGTAAGATAGTGAAACATGAGAAAGCATGTCGTGACAATGGACATGCCTTTATTCCTTTCGCTTTTGATACATTTGGTTTTTTGGCTCCAGAAGCGGTTGGACTTCTTAAGAGAGTCCAAAAAGTTATGCACAGTAATGACATGACACCCGGTTCGAGAGAGTTTGTTTTTAAAAGGATAGGTTTTGCAATTCAAAAAGGGCTTTGCGGCGCAGCTTGTTGCGCGTTTGCCTATAACGTCGATGTAATCCTATAATTTTTAAGCTTGATTATATAAGAGAAATAATTTTCTCTTCGACAAAAAAAAAAAAAAAAAAAAAACTTGAGATATAATTATTTTTTTAGTAAAAAAAAAAATCATATTTTTTGTATTTAATTTTTCTGGTCATTAACGAAAAATTAAATGTATATACATGTATACACATGTGATTTTTTTTAAATTAAATATATATATATACTTTTTACACATATATAAATATAATATACATATATATTAATTTTTTTATATCTATATAATATTATTAAGCTCGAGATTTCGGTTGAATTACGCAAAATTGAGCATAATTGAATTGAATTAGATGATACTCGGTCATAGCGAGTACGGTCGAGTAGTCTTCTTGCAAAATTCTGGATATTTTGATTGAACTAAATGGAAATTATACATGCATAAATTAGTCATAGTGAGTATAATCACTCATAGTGACGATGATCTAGTGATTTTTATTAAATTATGTAAAACTGAGCACAATTGGATTGACTTAGATGATATCAGTCATAACGAGTATGGTCGAGTGATCTTATGGGAAAATTGTGGACAATTTGATTAAACCAGATGGAAATCCGGGAAGTCTCAATAGGATGAAGTTCCAGTTTCTTCAGTTTTCTTCGAACTCGTTCCGACTCGATCAATTTTTAAATTGAAGTGTCGAGTCTTGATTATGTAACTAAATTTTGACGCGTCTCAATTCCAAAGGATGAAGTTCCATTTTCTTCAGTTTTCCTCGAACTCGTTCCGACTTGATCAATTTTTCAATTGAAGTGCCGATTCTTAATTATGTAACTAAATTTTGACGCGTCTCAATTCCAAAGGATGAAGTTCCATTTTATTCAGTTTTCCTCGAACTCGTTCCGACTCGATCAATTTTTAAATTGAAGTGTTGAGTCTTGATTATGTAACTAAATTTTTACGCGTCTCAACTCCAAAGGATGAAGTTCCATTTTCTTCAGTTTTCCTCGAACTCATTCTTACTCGATCAATTTTTCAATTGAAGTGCCGAGTCTTGATTATGTAACTAAATTTTGACGCAAATCGTCTCAATTCGAAAGGATGAAGTTCCAGTTTCTTCAGTTTTCCTCGAACTCGTTCCGATTCGATCAAATTTCCAATTGAAGTGTCGAACCTTGATTATGTAACTAAATTTAGACGCAAATCGTCTCAATTTTAAAGGATGACGTTCCCGTTTCTTCAGTTTTCCTCGAACTCGTTCCGACTCGACCAATTTTTCAATTGAAGTGCCGAGTTTTGATTATGTAACTAAATTTTGACTCAAATTGCCTGAATTCTAAAGGATGAAGTTCCAGTTTTTCTCAGTTTTCCTCGAACTCATTCCGACTCGATCAAATTTCCAATTGAAGTGCCGAACATTGATTATGTAATTAAATTTTAACGCAAATCGTCTCAATTTCAAAGAACGAAGTTCCAGTTTCTTCATTTTTACTCGAACTCGTTCCGACTCGATCAATTTTTCAATTGAAGTGCCGAGTTTTGATTATGTAACTATATTTTGACCCAAATCGCCTGAATTCTAAAGGATGAAGTTCCAGTTTTTCTCAGTTTTTCCCAAACCTGTTCCAACTCGGTCAAATTTAAAACTGAAATGTCTAGTATTGATAATTACCACAATATTGACTGCAACATGCCATGTAACTAGAGATCGACCTGATTATGAGCGAGACCGTGAATTATCGCGACGACTAAAAAATATTATATAACTCTAATTCTTAATTTTAATTAAATTTGTGTGGCGAAATAATTTAATTATACTCACAAACTAATCTAACAAAATAGGTGTCCGTCAACCCTAGTCAAGGCTGCTTAAAAGTTGCTCGATACCTCAATTATAATGAGGTCTAATATTAATAAAATTTGTTTCTTTTTAAAAAATAAAAAAATAATATATATTAATTCTATTTATAGTAATTAGATTATAAATAGAATTAATATATATTATCTAATTTGTTGTTCTGAAAAAAGAAAAAAAAAGACCAAAGTATTTGAGTTGTGCGCCTATTAGGAAGAAAAGAAAAGACAAGACAAGCATACGCGTGTCTTTGATGTTAACAATGTAAAATGTAAAATGGCTTTTCTCCTCAAAGTCTAGATCCAGCGATTCTTCATCACTTCATCCCTATTTATCTTAAGTAAAAAAAATTCTCCCCCGTCTGATATTCACCTCAAAGTCTAGATCCAGCGATTCTTCATCACTTCATCCTTATCTCTCTGTCTTAAGTAAAAACTTTCTCCTCCAACTGATATTCTGGCAGAAAATTAGGGGTTATTCAGAGAAGATTTAGTTTGCAATTTTGGAAATATTTCTGCATCGCCGTAGGATGAAAACTAGAATATTTAGAAGGAATGAAAGAAGAACATCTAGCGGGAATAATCTCGGTCAATTGTTTTTCGATTTGAACCCTAAAATTTTCATTTTTGGCGGGATGAAATCAAAAGAAAATCCTTTTTGGCGCGATTATTCCCGCTTTATGTTTTGGAATATCTATAAATTCAACCCTAAAATCAGTCCAGGGATGTTAAGAGATACACCTTTTTTGGGGGATTATCAGTTCCGAGATCAAAAACATCCAAGGTATATCATTTTTATGCCAATCTATAGTTAAATAACTTATGATATTTGATTTGAAAGATGCATGAGTTCATATTAGACTCTTTGATTGAATCTGAAATTGGGTTACATAGGATTGATATAGTTTGTAATAATACAATCTTATTAGGTTATCTTTGATTGAAAAGATACACTACAAAATTAAAATGGGTTCTTATTTAGAGTGACAGATGGTGCATCTTGAGATTATTTTGTTATTGGTTATCCCCGAACTATGCATCATAGGTATGGTGTTTATCTGCTATAACAGCATTATTGTGTACCTTAGCAAAATCTATGTTTCTTCGGGACCAGTTTGTTTCGTTCAATTTTACAGCAACTCACTTTTCTTTTCTCATAATTGTAAAACTATTCTTACTTGGAATTATGTGGTTCCTCCTAATTTCCACTGTTCTTGTTAACTTTCGGTTTTATATCAAATCAAATAATTGAATTGCCCTGTTCCAATCAACATCCAACAATGAAGTAGGAAATACTCTTTAGCATTCATGCCCTAAGCCCATAACTTGCTGAGTGCCAAATACTCTTCTTTGAGCGAGTTTATTGGACTCTGTATAGTCAGGCTATCCTCTCAGTTATTTCCAAGACACAGTATGTTTCCCCTAGCTACTCGATTACATATTAGATTAACTTTGATTGAATCTGAAATTGGGTTACATAGCATTGATATATTTTTGTAATAATACAATCTTATGCTTGTCTGTAGCTAAATAACTTAAGACTTTTGATTGAATGTAATGCTTACTTTCGAAGTTGATAACAGTTCACTTTGGGCCTTTTAATTTACTTGGGCAATTCTAGCAACATTTATGAGCGGGAACTTGGATTTGTCACGCCTCTGTATCTTTTACCTATTTTAATACTTCTAAATTGCTTTAGTTCAATGTGCTCTAGTTTTAGGTTCTTTATTTATGAAATTATGTATACTTACTAACCCTAAAGTGAATCGCTCTTATTGTAGGTTTGTTGCAGTGGAGAAGCTGAAAGACCAATTGATAGTAAATAACCAACAGACTTACTGTGTTCCTGATTTTGTCAAGGTCATTATCTTCCTAAAGTAGTTTATAGCCTTTCCCTTTTTCACAGAGTTGAGAGAAGCATGCCATGTGTTTGTTTTGAGAATGAACTATTCTTACATTATTATTAAAATATTATATATACTTATTGTGTATGTGTATGTGTATGTAACCGCAAGCATATACAAGAATGAAATATATGCATCCATTAATTGAAAATGAATCTGAACTTAGGTTACAGGGGATAATTAATTTTGACTTTTTATTGAAAATAAGTTGTGTTTCAATTCAGACCATCTTTGATTGAATCATATATGTATAAGCAGTTTCTGATATGTCCACACATGAGAATTCGAGTTGGGAGCCAGAGTATGATGATGATGAGTATGCTGACAATGAGACTGCGGCCCTGGAGTCTCAAGCCTTGCAGAATATAGGAGAGTCATAGGATGAAGACGAAGATAGCGATGGTAGTGGCTCCAGTTCCGACGGTGATCGCTCCAGTTCCGATGGTGATACCTCCAGTTCTGATGATGAATCTACTGAAAGTCCTGAACATCCTGGTAATGTCTGAACTGTTATACTAGCTTGTTTGTTTTTGTTTGTTTTGGACCTAAATAGAATGAGTATACTCTTACACCATGTTTACTCTTATTTTGGGTTTTTAAACTATAAAAAGGCACAGGGGCTCCAAATAATACAGTAGAGTCTAGGGAGAATAATGTTCGAGGTTTAACAAGACTAAGGAAGTTAAAGAAAAATTTTGACGGAAAGAAACACGTGATAGAATTTGATGAACTTGGTCAATTTAAAGGGGAGTATAAATATGAAATTGCTAGTTACATGGGTGTATTAGTACGTCGAGACGTTGGTCTCAGGCACTTGAAGTGGAAGGAAGTGAAGCTAGTGTTGAGGGATAAGTTAAGGCACGAACTAGTGGTATGTATATGCTAATTTATATTCAATTTTAATATTGTATTTGTTAATAATTTTTGTTGGGTTTATTCGCCATTAACATCCGATTCATATTTTGGCAGCGGTTTTATGAAATTGAGGAGACTATGAGAAGACAAATCCTGAAATATTTTGGTGAACATTTGTGCAACTTCAGAAGAAAGTTGTATGTAAAGTTTATAGTGCCCAATTTGGGTAAACCTGCTAAACTTAAATCTATTCCTAAACAATATCATGTTATTGTGAGCCAAGAACAATGGGACAAGTTCGTAGAGTGGAGGCTGTCTGATGAATGCAAGGTTGTATATCACACGTTTTAGTATTATTGTTGATATTAATTTTATTAATTATTCTAATTTTTTTATGAATGAAATTAATTAAAAATGTATGCTCAGGAATTGTCCATTAAGGGAGTTAAGGCGCGTGAGAACCACAAATATAACCATTGGACAGGAAGAGCAGGGTATGCAGGGTTGTTGGAAAAATTAGTAAGTCCAGTTTCTTATCAAAAATTAGTATTATTTCCATACGACGATGTCCTGTTAGCTTCTATGCTTAATTAAAGAGTACATCTAATGATATGAAAAGTATGTATCTAATATTTAGCTTGTGTATTTGATGATTACTAGATTAAAGAAAAAGAGATTCGTGAAGATGAAAATCCTTCACGGTCTTTACTGTGGAGGAAGGTACATCACAACAAAAATGGAGAATACGATGACGATGATGTTAGGGAAAAGGCAGCACAGCTTGTAACACGACTGAAACTACCTAGCTATTTGTTATGTGCTTGAGTAAATGTGCAAATTAAGTTTGTTTTAATTGATTAACACTTCTAATCCCCTAAATTTTGTGTGCAGGAGGAGTTTGATAAGCAGCTGGAAGATGGAACTTTGACGA
>JAJJMB010014022.1:13080617-13116475 GCA_023531105.1 Papaver atlanticum
GGTTATCTTTGATTGAAAAGATACACTACAAAATGAAATTGGGTTCTTATTTAGAGTGACAGATGGTGCATCTTGAGATTATTTTGTTATTGGTTATCCCCTAACTATGCATCATAGGTTTGGTGTTTATCTGTTGTAACAGCACTATTGTGTACCTTAGCAAATCTATGTTTCTCCGGGACCAGTTTGTTTGGTTCAATTTTACAACAACTCATTTTTCTTTTCTCATAATTGTAGAACTATTCTTACTTGGAATTATGCGGTTCCTCTTATTTTCTATTGTTCTTGTTAACTTTCGGTTTTGTATTAAATCAAATAACTTAATTGCCCTATTCCAATCAACATCCAACAATGAAGTAGGAAATACTCTTTAGCATTCATGCCCTAAGCCCATAACTTGCTAGTGCCAAATACTCTTCTTTGAGCAAGTTTATTGGACTCTGTATAGTCAGGCTATCCTCTCAGTTATTTCCAAGACACGGTATGTTTCCCCTAGCTACTCAGTTACATATTAGATTATCTTTGATTGAATCTGGAATTGGGTTACATAGCATTGATATAGTTTTGTAATAATACAATCTTATGCATGTCTGTATCTAAATAACTTGAGACTTTTGATTGAATGTAATGCTTACTTTCGAAGTTGATAACAATTCACTTTGGTCCTTTGAGTTTACTTAGGAAATTCTAGCAATATTTATGAGCTGGAACTTGGATTTGTCACGCCTCTGTATCTCTTACCTATTTTAGTACTTTTAAATTGCTTTAGTTCAATGTGTTCTAGTTTTAGGTTCTTTATTTATGAAATTATGTATACTTACTAACCCTAAAGTGAATCGCTCTTATTGTAGGTTTGTTGCAGTGGAGAAGCTGAAAGACCAATTGATAGTAAATAACCAACAGACTTATTGTGTTCCTGATTTTGTCAAGGTCATTATCTTCCTAAAGTAGTTTATAGCCTTTCCCTTTTTCACAGAGTTGAGAGAAGCATGCCATGTGTTTGTTTTGAGAATGAACTATTCTACTATTATTATTGAAATATTTTATATACTTATTGTGAATGTGTATGTAACTGCAAGCATATACAAGAATGAAATATATGCATCCATTAATTGAAAATGAATCTGAACTTAGGTTACAGAGGATAATTACTTTTGACTTTTTATTGAAAAGAAGTTGTGTTTCAATACGAGTTGGGAGCCAGAGTATATGCAGTTTCTGATATGTCCACACACGAGAATTCGAGTTGGGAGCCAGAGTATGATGATGATGAGTATGCTGACAATAAGATTGCACCCCTAGAGGCTCAAGCCTTGCAGAATGTAGGAGAGTCAGAGGATGAAGACGAAGATAGCGATGGTAGTGGCTCCAGTTCCGATGGTGATCGCTCCAGTTCCGATGGTGATACCTCTAGTTCTGATGATGAATCTACTGAAAGTCCTGAACATCCTGGTAATGTCTGAACTGTTATACTAGCTTGTTTGTTTTTGTTTGTTTTGGACCTAAATAGAATGAGTATACTCTTACACCATGTTTACTCTTATTTTGGGTTTTTAAACAATAAAAAGACACAGGGGCTCCAAAGAATACAGTAGAGTCTGAGGAGAATAATGTTCGAGGTTTAACAAGACTAAGGAAGCTAAAGAAAAATTTTGACGGCAAGAAAAACGTGATAGAATTTGATGAACTTGGTCGATTTAAGGGGGAGTATAAATCTGAAATTGCTAGTTACATGGGTGTATTAGTACGTCGAGATGTTGGTCTCGGGCACTTAAAGTGGAAGGAAGTGAAGCTAGTGTTAAGGGATAAGTTATGGCACGAACTAGTGGTATGTATATGCTGATTTATATTCAATTTTAATATTATACTAGTCGTCGCCCCCGTGCGTTGCACGACCTTAGATATTTGTAGAGAAAAGTTTAGGTACTGGTGATTGTTTAGGAACTCAAAATTTGAAGTATTAACAGCAAAAATAGGTAAAAAAATTACTGAATTACTAAAACAAATTTAAGCACAAATTTCTTCACTTAAAAACAAATTTCCTCTTCTAAACAAATTTCCTCATTTGTTCCTTTTCCTTTTTGGCTCGTCATAAATCATAGTATTCCCTGTAATCCAAAGGAAATTCCCATTAGTGCAGCGCATTGTGCCTCGGCCTCGGATAAAGCCTACATTGAAAACAGTGAAAACTGAAGCACATATTGTTGCAAGAATATCCATTAACCACCACAAAGAGCAATCAGAGAGCAACCAATTTCTACTAACTGAAATTAATTGAACCTAATCTACATTCTACATTAATGAGGTGTAGATGAATTACCTGTAAATAATTTAATTAATAATAAGAGTCAAGAACCACCAGTACCAAATCCCAAAACTGCCACTTATCAACCGCAACACGCAAGCACTGACCACTAAATGATATTATCTTGCATCTCTTTGTCACATCCACTTGATCATATTGAGTTCCGAAATTACCATCAATTCCCATTGTGTAGTAGCCAACCTGCCGTGACTTTGACCAATAATACGATAAATTGATTCAAAGGTGCCTTACTATCGATAACCAACATGCAAGTCAAAATCAGTGAAAGTGTAATTATTTCCTCTTCTAATTCATTCAGTTACCCTTGATCAACATCAAGGTAAACACGTGACCTTTACATCTGAAGTTTAGAAGAAAGGTAAACACATGAACTTTATAGTTGAAGTTTAATTCGGTCAAAGTTAAATAAACAAAAGCCTAGATTAAACCCCGGACAAAATAAAAATAAAAACGGAATAAAGATCAAAAGCAAATCATGTCTATCACTTTTTGCATTTAGATTAACCCTCTCCTGCAAAAGTTAAACAAAATTATGTATAATTAGAAATCCTAACTCGAAATAAAAAATAAAAAATCGAAATTGAACAGAGAAACGAACAAAAAATAAACTTTGTTTGGTTATAACTGAAAATGCAAAAAACTAAAAACCCAAATCAAAATAAATTGAGAAAAAATTGATTACGTTGTTCGTGATTGGGTGTAGTTGTTTGGCATGAATTTCTTGCAGCTCCTATGAGCCTCCTTTCAGGTGATAACAGAAAGTATTTATTTTTAGATTATAAATTAAACCAAAAAAAGGTTTACATCGGAAGAATCCTGGTGCTACAGAATCCAATTCACTAACATATGAATATCATAATCAAAGATTAGGATCACATAATATAGACTTCTAACATATGAATATGATAATCAAAGATTAGGATCACATAATATAGAGTTCAGTAAATAAAATTGGAGAGAAGGAGTGGAAGAAAGGCGGTAGATAGACGATTAGTTTTATTTTCTTTTTTTAAGCAGACGATTAGGGTTAAAAGCAGTTAGAACCCAAACATACGATTTTTCATTCCAAGCGGGCCCGAAGGTTTAGAATACGTGCGAAAGGTGACAAAGGCGATTGCATTCCTATTGGCTGATTTTTATCCCGTGATTCCCTATTGGTTAAAATTCTCTCTGGTGGGGCCAGAAGCTCCAGAAAGAGTGTTTGATTCAGCTTTTAACCACAACAGAGAAAAATCACCTGAAATCATATTATTATAATTTTTTATTAATTTTTGTTGGGTTTATTCGCCATTAACATCTGATTCATATTTTGGCAGCGGTTTTATGATATTGAGGAGACTATGAGAAGACAAATTATGAAATATTTTGGTGAACATTTGCGCAACTTCAGAAGAAAGTTGTATGTAAAGTTTATAGTGCCCAATTTGGGTAAACCTGCTAAACTTAAATCTATTCCTAAACAATATCGTGTTATTGTGAGCCAAGAACAATGGGACAAGTTCGTAGAGTGGAGGCTGTCTGATGCATGCAAGGTTGTATATCACACGTTTAAGTATTATTATTGATATTAATTTCATTAATTAGTCTAAATTTTGTATGAATGAAATTCTTTAAAACTGTATGCTCAGGAATTGTCCATTAAGGGAGTTAAGGCGCGTGAGAACCACAAATATAACCATAGGACGGGATGATCAGGGTATGCAGGGCTGTTGGAAAAATTAGTAAGTCCAGTTTCTTATCAAATATTAGTATTATTTCCATACGACGATGTCCCGTTAGCTTGTATGCTTAATTAAAGAGTACATCTAATGATATGAAGAGTATGTATCTAATATTTGGCTTGTGTATTTGATGATTACTAGATTAAAGAAAAAGATATTCGTGAAGATGAAAATCCTCCACGGTCTTTACTGTGGAGGAAGGCACATCAAAACAAAAATGGAGAATACGATGACGATGATGTTAGGGAAAAGGCAGCACAGCTTGTAACACGACTGAAACTACCTAGCTATTTGTTCCGTGCTTGAGTAAATGTGCAAATTAAGTTTGTTTTAATTAATTAACACTTCTAATCCCCTAAATTTTTTGTGCAGGAGGAGTTTGATAAGCAGCTGGAAGATGGAACTTTGACGAAAAAACCAGGCACTGATTCTATCACACTTGTGTTTGGGGAAGAACATGGTGGGAGTGTAAGATGTGCAGGCAAGGGAGTGACTCCAACAACATATTGGCACCTTCCACGGAAAGGAGTGTCCAAGGAGCACATTGAACTGAAGAAACAGCTGGATGATGAAATACGTGTGAGCCAAATGGAGAGAGAGGGGAAGGATGAAGAAATGAAGGCAACAATGAATGCACAAGCAAAAATGATGAACAGCTTAATGTCTCAGCTAAAATCTCAAGGATATTGAAAAATAAAAAAACCAACAGCAAAAAGGCACGGGTAAGCATATGCCATATTACTTATAGGTCCATTTTGTTTTGGTTTGTGCTGAATTTCTATGTTGCTCGTTTATAAATGTATTTATGATTAGGTATGTTTAACATCATCTAAGTAATTTTGATTAAGTATCTAATATTTCCTTATTTTGTCAACTGAACTCTACATAATCTCATATTAGAGAGAAGTCTCTTATGCCCAGGCCCCTGTTAGAAGCAATTCTCCGACTGAAAGGCAGGAATCTAATACAAATAGCAAGTACCTTGAATCTCAACACGCATCTCAGTCTACGGCATCGAAAGACAATTCTGAACTCCAAATGGTATGTTATTTTTGCAGGTATTTAAATATATAGTGTTTTGAGAGTTCCATATGTTGATGTTAATATACCATATCTGTTTACAGTCTGGAAAATACAAACAAAAGTCTCTTGCATCTGAGCGTCTTCCCCTTAACTCTCCAAACGAATCTCAATCTAAATACCAAACTGAACTTTCAACGATATGTCCTTTCTGCAGGTATTTAAATCCTTAGCATTTTGAGAGTTGAATCTGTTGATGTCAATATATCAAATATGTTTTGCAGATTAGTAAATGCAAAATGACTCATGCTACACTGAGAAACATCATTGCATGGGGTAGGGTTCTTCCATCAGTGCCAGGTCAGTTAGTACATGAAGATACACTCCAGGATGATTATGTCATAGTGGCGGTTAAAAAATCGATATCAAAGAATCATTGTTTGCCAATCCCGTCCACTCATCTCAAAACAGTAGAGGATGCTGTAAGATCTGTTGTAGCTTGTCCCAAAGAGTTTGTGATATGTTGCTCTACTGTAAGTTGCTTTATTCCTTAATTTAGTCTATCTGTTATAACAAATATGTGAAACCATGTACTGTAACACCCCGAGTTCCGGACCAGGGTCAAACCCATATGGAGATCCGAACTCGAAGCGTTACGGGTCGGGAAGAGACTTAAAAATTTATTTTTATGCTAAACATAATTAAATCTTTATATACATGAGTTGATTCATTTGAATTTACTAAACATCTTTAACAACATTTCAGTTAAGATTTACATTTCAAGAAATACAATAAAACAATTCAATCACTAAGTTACTCATTTTTAGCTTTCGCTGCGCCACTCTGATAAATCTGCAAGGATATCATTTGGGGTGAGATGACAGCTCAATAGAATGCACCCTTATTCTCTAAAGATGCGAAAACAAAATCATTTTATCAAGGAATAACATACGATAAGAAATACAGTGCAACTTCAACGAATATATTCAACCAACAACATTACCTCACAAATATTATTTCCACTAAATCATCTAATTCATTTGTCCAACCGTAAATTCAAAGTACCACTATGTTTCTAACAAATAATTTAATTAAGATTTCAAATAAGACTTCACAATAATACATCAACAAATCATCCAATTTATTTGTTAAATCATGAGCTCACAATACCAATATTATTGTCAACAAATCATCCATTTAGGATTCAACACACAAATTAACATCATCAATAATGTTTCCAACAATCCATCCTTTTAAGTTTCAAAACATGAGTTCATAACACCAATTATGTTTCCAACAAATCATTTAATCTAGATTGCAACACATAATTCACGTATTAATATAGTCACAGAGAAACCATGAGTTCATAACACCAATTACGTTCCCAACAAATAATTTAATCCATATTTCAACACATGATTCACAAATTAATATTGTCACAACAAACCATGAGTCCGCAATACCATTATTATTGTCAACTAATCATCCATTTGGGATTTAACACATCAATTCACAATTCATCCATATAAATTCACAATTGAGTTCAACAATTCATTGAATTATATTTCGCACATCTCACCAACAAAACTTGAGTTCACAGTACGAAAACCTTGGTTCGTACACCCATCGATCGTTTATCGGCACGGATAACCTCCATCGATGGTCAGGAACAAAAGTTCCTATGGGGATCATACCCATATTCTCTAGGGGATCATTACCCATTTCATTCACAGTACGAAAACCTTGGTTCGTACACCACCTATCGTTTATCGGCACGGACAACCGCCATCGATGGTCGGGAAACACAAGTTCCCATGGGGATCATTACCCATTTAATTCTAGGGGATCATTACCCGCCGTTAGCATGAAACATGTTCCATATAACGGTAAAACATGAACTCATTTCCTTTTATAAATCATTTTCACAAACAACACAAGCAACCATGGCTTAACAACATGAATTTCTTTCAAGCATTTAAGTAAACACATTAACTACAGAATTTTATATTATAGTTTTCATAGTGATAACTTTATCCGATCGTCTTAAAATTTTATATAAACATTCCTTACACCATCATGTATAACATATCCAAATTTCACATGAAACTAACGGCTCAATCAAAAGATATTGATTTTACAAAGGCATTACAAAATATAGGCAGATAACATTATTTTACCAAAATATTCACTATAAATTAATATTAGTCTAAAATTAAGCAAACCCAAAGCAAAATGAAATATAATACATTTATCTACAACTTTTGTGCAGACATAAAATCATTTTAACATCACTAAGACCGCCTAGGAACAACAAAACCACAGCAAAACGAAACTGTCCAGAATTTCAGAAATCATAATCCAAATTTCAAGGAACATTCAACGGTGAATTTGTGTAATAAAATTCTCAAATTTTAACAAGAGATACCTAATCATGTTTTATATCAATATGAGAGTCTGATCATCAATAAGAGATATATATTTATTCAATTAAATTGCAGAAACTTAACAATTCAAAGGCATACGAAATAAACACCAAAGATAAACACCAAAAGAGAAAGGGTTTCACATTTTACTTTTAATTATCTACAATCTCCTCTAGATTATCCATAGCCTTCTTTTCTAAAAACTCTAGCTCCAACTCTTTTTCCTTCTCATTTTTTTCCAAATCTAAAATTATTTCTTACTACTATTTTTCTTAACTATTTTTATTTATCTTTTCATTTTCCCTTAATTTTATTTATTATTGATTATTCTATTTACACCCTGATTATTCTAAGGGACAACAAACTAAGCCACAAGGTTAACTAATCCGGGTATAACCCGACCCGAAACAATAGCTAAAAATACAGGGTATTACATGTACATGCTTGTGTAGCTTTGTGTTCAGCTCAGAACATGCTTGACTCAACTGAATGCTATGTCCTGTAATGATGCTGAATGCTATAATGCTGTGTGATGTGTGATACTTGGGTACAATTACTAATTTCTCAGCATCCTAGTTAAATTTGAAACCAACACTAGCAAATATGAGATAACTGTATATTGTCCCCGCTGCACATATTTTCCCACAATTCGCACATAAGCATATAATTGTTAGCATAATACTATTTACATGTTTTGAGGCAGTTAACGGAGAACATTTAAGCTATTACCTTATCCATCCTAAGCATATAACTATTAGCATGGTTTGTTTCCTTATACATCCACTTGCTTGCTGCAGAACCATCCACTTTCAGACCCTGATGAACATGATGCTAATCCAAAGACTTTGTTGCCTTCCACTTGCTTGCTGCAGAACCAGCCACTTTCAGAACCTGATGAACATGATGCTGATCCAAAGACTAAGAAGGGAAAGAAGAAGAAACTTTCAAATACAAAGAGTGGGGAACTGAAGTCTCGGAGATCCAGCAAGAGACTCAAGACTGAAGCCTAATTATTAAGAGAACTAATCGTGTACTGTAGAATTTGGATGTTTAAACTTTTAAATCTCCTTTTGAAATTTTGTTATCTTAAGGTTATTGCTCAATTGATCAGATATTGAGACGTTTATCATATGATTAATAATAATAAAAATTATTTTGGTTGAATTCTAATTGTAGTGTATTAATTTTTATGGATGGTTATTAAGGTGAGTTTTGCTACACATGATAGAAAGTGGTGTCCAATATGTCCCTGAAGACTCGATATAGGTGGCCAATACTGCAATCACATGGTTGAATATAACATACGGCCACCATTTAGACTTTAAACCATGGCCGAAGAATAAATTGAGCAATGAAAATTGCAATTTTCCAGTGGCTAAAAGCTAATATTTGCCACGTTGAATACGTTTTGTGTGATTTTATAAAGTTTAGCGCCATGGTTTATAGAATCCTCTGTGTCCAAAAGGTGAACAACAGCTACATTGAAAACGTTCATTGAATCCTCTATGTCCAAAAGGTGAACAACAACTACATTGAAAACATTTGACGTGTCTTTGGAAAAAAAATAGCCATGGTGCTACAAATTTTTAGTAGCCATAACTTATTAATTGGCCATGTAAAATGTTTATCATGTGTCCGGAAATATGGATGGCCATGGTACTAAAGATTAAATGTGGCTACAAGTCATGCATTGGCCATGTTAAATTGTTTTCCGTGTGTCCAAATGATAGAGATGGCCATGGTTAAGAAATATTAGAGTGGCTGTAAGGTAACTGCAACTCATGAATTGGCCATGATAAAATGAATTTTGCATGTCTGAGTGAGTACAAAGGCCATGGCTAAAATAAAATTCACGTGACCTTAAGGTAAAATTTATCCACATATAAATCAAATTGTGTGTCTACAAGGATCCTATGGCCATGGTGATAGTGAAAATGCGTAACTACAAAAAACAAATGAGTACCATATAGACACGGTTATAGAGGTACGGCCATGGTAAATCATATTTTATAGTCACTCAAAGTTTATGTAGCCATAAAGGTACCTCTTTGTCAAGGCACCTGATGCCACATTTTTGGAGTGAAAAAAAATCCATGACCAAAGGCCTATAGACACGGTGATCAAGTGTGACCTATGTGAAGATTTGTACTAGTGAAGACCCTTGTGAAGATGATGTGTTGCGCGAGAGAAAGAGGATAGCACTTTGTCGATTGAAGAGCAAACTAAGAACATTGACTATGCTAACAATGTTGACAATGAAGATGCCACTTAAATGTTCCAGCAAGCTAATGCTGAACTAAAGAGGGAAGCACAAGTCAAGAGGAATGTTGAACAAAAGAGGGCTCCTATACGTGTAAGTGGTAGTGGTCGTCGTGAAAATGCTAAACGGGGCCGTGCATGGTGGTGGTGGTGGTAGTGGTAGTGGTCGTGAATGAATGCATTTCTAGTTTATTTCTTTATGTGTTAGACATTATGTTAAGGTTAATGGATGGACAAATGTTTTTTTAAGGTTTATGGGACATATGTTTTCTTATTTTGGACAAATGTTGGATTTCTAGTTATTGAATGAATGGTTTATTTAGCTATGTTAAGTTTCAATAATTCAGAAGGCAGGGTCTTGAATGAATGGTTTGTTAAGTTATAGTGCCGACTAAACCAGAGTCGGTAAGGTTGTGAACTGGCAGACTGTCGGCCCTGACAGCAGAAATGAGGCAGTTACCACGGTCGGCAGGGTAATAAAATTAAGACCTTGCCGACTGTATGTTAGTCGGCAATCTAATGAACATATACCTTGCCGACTATATATAGCAGAAAATGACCTTCTCCTTTGTTAAAAAAAACAACATAAAGTCGGCAGGGTAAGAAAATTACGGCCCTGCCGACTATGTGTTAGTTGGCATTGTAATAAACAAATTCCTTGCCGACTATATGCAATAGAAAATGACCTTCTCCTGTGTTACAAAAATCATAAAGTCGGCAAGGTAAGAAAATTAAGACCCTGCCAACTATGTGTTAGTCGACATTGTATTAAACAAATACCTTGCCGACCATATGCAGCAGAATATGACATTTCCTGTGTTTGAAAATTGTTTTAGCCGACAGGGTAAGAAAATTACGACCCTTATGACTTAATATGGTCGGCATAGTGGGGAAACAAAAACCTAGCAGGCGAGTTCAAAATTCAAATTTTTGTAAGTACAATTGCATTGATTGACTACCCTAACGGCCAGATTTGGGCACCATCCTATAGATACACTAGTTCTCTCTATAAAACAACACACACCTATTTGCATATACTCTCCAAAGCTCATATCATCATCTACTATTTCTAACTCTCCCAATACCTCTACATACAACAATGGCATCATTTGATTCAAATGAAGATTTATCCATCACCAAAGCATGGTACGCCGAGACTCGTATTAAAAATCAGTCCTCCGTAAGGATAGATGCCAAAAAAAATTGGGCAAAGGTATACAACAAATATAGGCAAGAGTTTGGGAATCCGAATGGAAAAAGTGTTCAACAAATCCATGATAGGCACCTAGTCATCGAAAATGTGATTCTTGCTTTTTTAGCTATCCAAAAACGGATTTTGAACGCTACCCACTTTAGCTACTCCATTGAACAATTTGTAAGTATTTTTGTGGTTTATTTTACGTAATCCAAGTTGTTTGATCTTCTTACTAAACACCACTAACAAAGTAAGTTTGTGTCGTGTTTTTGTAGCACCAAGTCGTGAAAGCCCGCTACTCGGAGGAAAAGGGGGAAGCATTCGCATTTGATGCAAGCTATCACTTCATGGTATCCAAAATCCCGGAGTTTTCCCATGAATTCATGGTGGGTGGATCGGATTCGGATTCCTCGGACGAAGATTGATGGTTTTAGAAGTTTTTGTATAGGTTTTGTGGGTAGATCTCTATGTAAACCCTCACGAGACTATAACTCATCCACTAGGGTCTCCTAGGGGTTCAAAGGCTTGATGCACGTGCTAAGTGCATTTGTGATTCCTACGACAAAGGAGATTATGTTTCAATCAATGTAGTAACAAATATAGCATGAATAAAGAAGATTACATCTTTCTAAATTATGTTTTCTGTTGGGTATAACCAAAAGTCGGCAAGGTTGTAAACTGTCAACCGTGTCAGTTAGTTCAGGGTCGTTTTATTCCAAGATTAATTCAATGCCGACTATACGTTAGCCGGAAAGGTGAGAAATTAATTAGATGCCGACTATAAGTTAGCCGGCAAGGTAAGAAATCAATAAGATGCCGACTAGTGAAGCATTTACAACAGACTCCTGTGTGTCAAAAATAATAAAGTCGACATTGTTTTTTAGAATGAACCATGCCGGCCAAAGTTAGTCGGCATCTTCTTCATTAACCTTGCCGACTTTTCATACTTTTAGAACTTAAAGTGTTGATTTCTTCTTTAATTTTGAGTATGATTTCATACAACAGCTTTGCAATCCCTTTTTTAGAAGTGTTTGGGTAGTGTGCTTTCATTTCCGTTGCAAAAAATATCTCTCAAAACAAAAAAGATTCATCAAAAATCTTCCCACATAAGTTCAATCAAAAGAAAAATTTCATAACTTAAATTCATAAGTTTTAATCTACTCAATTAATTAACCTAATCAGATTTTTTTAGTGTTAATTAAACAAGAACGCGCGATTGGGGGATATTGAAACTAATTGGGGGATATAAATTACTTCCCCCAACCCATAGTGTCTGCTAAGGGGTGATTTTTAGGTATGAAAATACTAAAATACCCTTTGGTTAATTAAAAAACATTATGAAAAGACTATACTACCCTTTCCCCTAAAACTTAAAATCTAAAAACCAAATACATATCCCCCATTTCTCTATCAGTTCTGGCACACTCGGTTAGGTTAGGTTTTGAAAAAAAATAAAAATATTCTTGCATCTTCTTCTTCATCGTTCTTCATCCGTTCTTCGTCGACGATTAATCGTCGATTAACCTACCTGAATCATAACCATGCCTCCAAGAAAGAAATCAGATGCCCAATCGAAGTCAAAATCGATTGCTCAACAAAAATTAGAACAAAGGCTTGCTTTAATTGCTCAAGAGAAAGAAGAAGAAGAAGAACAAGAGGCTTCGGACGATCAAATTGGTGATTTTATGGCTTCCATGAGAAGGTAAGTGATTTTGAACTGTTTTATAAGTGTTTGAATCGATTTATAGCAGTGGGTTTGGGTTAGAATCGCGAACCCTAACTCAAACAGTTGAGTTTCAGTGAGTACCGGCATTGATTTTAGTATGAATACAGTGCCGGTTATGGATTACGGCATTCAATTTAGAATGAAGGCAGTGCCGGTATTTAGTTACGGCATTGATTTTAGTATGAATACAATGCCATTTTCAAACCCAGATTCACCTGAAACTGAAAGCTCTGTACCGGCATTGAAATTAGGTTGAACACTATGCCGGTAGTTAGTTACGGCATTGCTTTACATTTATTCGGGTATGCCGGTAGTGCTCTTTTGGTATCCAGGAAACCCTTAGAAATTATTATCAGTACCGGCATTGATTTTAGGTTGCATTGTGTGCCGGTACCTGGTAACGGCATGGAGTTGGATTTTTTCGGGTGTGCCGGTAGTTATCTTTTGGTATCCAGGAACAGTTTAGGAATTACCGGCATTGTCGATAGTTGTTGTTCAATGTCGGAAAGGTGTACCGGCATGCTGTTTTTTTCCAAATTACTATGCCGTTTTTGTTCCCGGCATGGTTGGTATTTCTTGAATCTGTGCCGGTATTAAGACTGAATGTGAGTTGTCTTATATTCATTTCGTGTGTCTTTTGATATAGGGCTAGAGCCAAGGAAGCTAACAAAGGAAAAACTAAAGATGCTGTCATTAAGAGAAGAAGGAAGGACGGTCTTGATACTCCTCAGTCTCTGCCTCCTCGAGGGAAAGATCAAGGTCGCAAATAGTGTTTGGGGGCTGATACAAGAGGGATAATTTGGGAGAGTCGTGGTGACCGTAGTCGACTTGTAATCCGTGAACCTACTGGAACAGTTGAGGACGATGAGCATGATGAAGAGGAAAGTGAGGAGGAAGATAATGAGGTTCATCCAAGTCAATTAGCAAGCCAAAGCGAAGTTGTAGAGGAAGTTGGCGGGCCAAGTCAACAACCGACACAATGCAAAGGCAAAGGCAAGGGCAAAGTAAAAGTTAAAGGTTCTCACCTTCCTCATGTTGATGACATGATACCTGACCTTGCTCGTGGTAGAATTTGGGGTGAAGCTGACGATCCGAGAATTCTATTTGGCAGGACACGTGGGCTCGTACTATCTATCAAACCTATGTAAGAATTTTTTATCTTGTGCATATGTATTCTTGTGTATTTATGTAAAATCTTTGAATCGTACTATCTCCTAATTGGAGGATCATAAGAAGGCTGTGCGTGTTTGCCGAAACCAAGCCGCGTCTCGTTGGGATTTGTCTAAGGAATGTGAAGAGGTCCAAACATCAGTAAAAGATTCTGGTCTATATGCTTTGGTTGAAAATTATGTGAATTAAGATTCTGTGACAGTCAATTGCTTCGTCGAAAGGTATCATGGTGAAACTGATACCATACACTTCCCGTTTGGGGAGATGACTGATAGACGCATTTATGTGTCTATTTTCATCTCTTTTATGTATAGTGTTAGTACCCATTTTTGTACTAATTTTGGTATTTTATCCCTTGTAGGTATTTTTTGGAAAAATAGGTTTTTGCGGCGAAATTAGCTCGAAAAGTTGTTGAAGGCACCTGGGAGGACATTTGCTATTCAGACTCTCATCTTGGATAAGGGGTAACCCATTTCCAGGCAGCTGCTAAGCACAGACCGGGATTAGATAAGGGGAGGTCATCCCCTTCGTTTGAAATTTAGTTTTGGCGGGAAAACCAAATGTCGCCTGCGTAACTTCCTGGCAAGTTTTGAATCGATTTTTGGAAGTGTTTTATCGAGATTCAATCGCCAAACTAAGTTGGGATGGACTTGAATGGAGTAAACAGGGTTGGTACATCTGTTTGTATCGATTAGAATGGGCTGAATGATCGGGTTTTGATAAAACAGGGAAGAAAAATAAAATAAAAATGGAAACAGGCAAGTTTCGAATTATATTTGGAAGTTACATGCTATATTTTGCAAGGATTTGTTTGTAAAAGCATAAGAGGATAGTTTGGATAATTCAGGAAGGAGGTGAAGTGATTAAACAGGTTAGAATATCCAAAACTTGGCCGAGAATAAAAATTTATTTTTGGGGAAGAAAAAGAGATTTTGATCGAGTTTAAACCGAGTTGTGAGATATATATAAGCTCTAGAGAGGCTAAGGAAGGGTAGGGAACACTTTGGAGAAGTTTAGAGCCTTAGAGAAGCAAAAAAAAAATCAACTGGAGTCGAGTACAGAAACTTTTCTGCTGCTGCTGCTGCGAAGAACACGAAGAACATAAGACCCTCGGAGTCAGTTGCAGAGGCAGACTTATTTTCAGTGACAACGAGGTACGGTCGCATCTTCCTGCAGTCACCGAAGCCCTTCAGCAACAACTCCGACTTCTGTTTTAGACCTTCAGCAACTACAGAATCCGCTGTTTTAACACTTTTCTCCCTTTTAATCAACTTTTGAGCCATAAACATGTATTTTGAGATTATGATTAATATGAGGAGCTAAACCCCATTGCTGAGGCGATAGAGGAAGCTATTTTTCCAACAAAAAGTGGTATATTCTATTTTATTTATTTTATTTCAATTATTTTTATGATTATTTGCCTTGATTTATAATTGTTTGAATGATTTTTGTTAAGCAATTGTTATTTCTTTTGATAGAGCATGCTTAGCCATCGGTTCTTGATGCTTTATACTTTGGATTTACACTTGTTATTTTGAAAATCTACATGTTGCAATAGCTTAGAATCAAATTAAACGCAAAAATTGAATAAATATAAATACTAGATAAAATCACTTTGAACTTGGAAAAATAGTGGAATCTTAGCCTCAGTGTTCTTTTTATATTGATATCAACTTTGTCAGTGTTTGTTTTAAATATCAGTGATTTTTTTATATTTTAGTTTTAAAATTTAAGTCTAAAGTTATCCTTCACAAGTCCGAGAATCGAATCCTATTACCACCACTGTCACTACAACTAAAATTCACATCAATGACCTTGATCCCTGATGATGCTCATAACATTCTAGGCTTGAATGTTATCGGCAAATCAATTGCAGAAGGAGATAAGTGTCCGGACCTAAAATGGTTGAAGTTGCACGCCCTGACTAACAAGCTGTTGGGTTGGGACTACAAAACTTCTATGGAAAGCTTCTATGTATCTAAGGCTAGTAGGACAAAGACAATCAAGCTGACGTTGCTTAAGGAGAAGTTTGAAGGATGGATGGGACCTGCACAAATTCGTTATACATCCGTTGCGTACCTGTTATTCATCTTGGGCACTAAGGTATTCCCTGACACTAGTGGCAACAGGGTTAGTGCAAGCCTCCTTCAATACTTGGATCCGTTGGAAGATGTCTATAACTATTCTTGGGGCACCGTGGTAATGGCACATTTGATGGCGGAGATGAGAAGGGCCTCTAAGGCTGTTACAAACCATTTTGTTGGGAATTTTACTCTTCTCAAGGTAATTTTGTTTTTAAACTTATGTTCTTATGTATATTGTTCACATGTACCCTTATTATGAACTTAGAAACAAAATTTACTGCTTCTTATATGTATTATTCCACATTGGTGTAGGTGTGGGCTTATGAACACTTCCCAACATTGTTCAAGGACTACCCCTTCTTGAAGATCATAGACCTTCCCGAACCCGAGGCGGCTAGAGCTAAGAGATACCAATTCAACAATATTCCGAAGCCCGGTAACAATCGTCGACTGATAGATATGAGATTGGCTCTGGACGCGATGACTACCAAAGACGTTGTGTTCGACCCTTACAAGGAGATTAGAGAGAACCACCAAATTGTGAGGTTTAATAACGTTGCATTCTACAATGGACCGTTGTTCCACCCAAAGGGATACGTTATGGCTGATCCTCGACGTGTGATGCGGCAACTTGGATATAAGCAATTACCTTGCATTACAACTTCCTCAAAGTTGAGGGTAGTGTATGATCCAGTTCCAGAACCAACACATTGGAGGGATAGGGAACCAAGTCGTTTGGTAGATATTAGTGATTGAGAGCTTGTGAACAACGGTGATGAAGCCGATCCCTCCTACATTGATAATTACCTGGAGTGGTCACATCCTTTTGTCTTGCGCCCGGACAACGTCTAAGTTCCACCCCAGAAAAACCCTCCGGTTCCACGTCGGTACCTGTTTCTGGCGTAACCCATAATTATTATACCATGCCGGTATTTACCTTTGGAAAACACTCATTCCTGTATGTTTTTTTTTGTAGGTACCGACATGGTAAAGTTATAATCGAACAATGCCGTTGGAGGTGCCGTCATGATTTTTATCTATGGTTCCACGCCGGTAGACAGTTCCGGCGTGGTAGTTAATTAATTTGTCCATGCCGGTATTTAGCTTTGGAAGGCACTGCTTCCTGTATGTTTTCCATGCATTACCGGCATGGTAACCTTTGAATTTAACCATGCCGGTAGCATATTCCATAGAATATTCCTTGGTAGGTAAAAAGTAACTTTTGTACCGGCATAGTTTTTTGGTTGAATACTATGCCGAATTGAATTTCAAATTGGGGGATATCGGGATGCCGGCATGGTCGTAGTATGAATACTATGTCGGTATAGAGGCTTCCGACATTGTATTCATACCACTACTATGCCGGCACCGAGCTTTTTCAGCTGAAAAAATGGTGGGTTCAAAGAAAAAAAAAAATCAAATTTTCAACCTCTTTGCAGCTTTACCTGTGTGCTGGGGATGCTTGTAGGTTGTGCAAGTTTACTTTCTTGTGTAGGTTCTTCAAAAAACTCTCCTTGCTCATAAAAATCATCATTCAATGGTGTTGGCTCAACAAAGAGTTGCAATTGTGAGTTGTTGTCATTAGCTGAAGATTCAAGATATGCTCCTTGTTGTAGTTGAGCTAAGGATTCAGCAGCAGCAATTCTCTCTTCACAATCATCCTCCATTTTCACCAAAAAAAGTTCCCTCCCAAATCTTTTTTCCCTCCTCCTACTCTCACCTCACTCACCCAAATTCAAATAAAAATACACACTAATCATTTCACAAATACTTAAGATTTTTACTAATTATTATTAACCACTAAACCTGATTAGTGAGGGGTAGATTAGGAATTATATAAAATACTTAGATAAGGGGTGACCCTGATTTGATATTTGGATCCAGTTTTTGTCCATTTCCTATATCCCCCAATTAATTTCAATATCCCCCAATCGCGCGTTCTTAAACAAGGGTATGTTAGCCATTTAAATTGATCTAAACTCAATTAATTAACCTAATCAGATTTTTTAGTGTTAATTAAACAAGGGTATGTTAGCCATTTAGAAAATACATGGTTAAGGGGTGTCATGTTTTACTTCAAAATAACCCAGATTTTGTCTCATGAGGTATACCCCAATTAATCCGGGTATACCCCAATTTGGCCAGGATAATTAATCTAGGATATTCTGGCTATTAACAAAAATAGTAGATAAAGGATTTTGTTGATTGGTATTTTATGATTATATCTTATCATCTTGTGAGCCTTTAAAACCTTAAAACAAATTGTTTGGAGCCCTATAATAGAATTCCGTATTACCCCATTTCACTCCCACCGCCGACGGATTATTAAACCAAAATAGTGTTACTACGGGAAATAAATTGTTTAGTGAGAGTGGATAAAAGAGTAGTTGGTGATGGGGCCTACATATAAATGGACGGTGGTGATTATACCACATACGCATCCACGTTTCAATAATCTCTTGTTTAGATAAAGAACAAGTTTTCTAAGTTTTCTAAGTTAGACCCTACTTGTTTATTTTTGTCCATAACTTCATCATTGCATTTTAAACGCCATAGTTTCGAAATAAGCGAGTCAGCCCTTTCGAAATTTATCGTTTAAAAGTGAAAATCTTAAGGCGCTTAAGTGCATCTCTAATACTGCTATTATTCTTTTTTAAGGACGCATTGGATTTTAAACCGATGTATCTGAAATGAAGAGATCAAATACTAAATAAGAAGGTTTTAAAGAAAATCTTAACCACACCTTCGAAATGACCCACAAATAATTTTATATTATCAATTTTATTTAAAAATGACCAACACATAGGATTTTTTTGACCTACTACCGGAGAAGATGCTTTAAACTAGCGACTAACTACATATAAAAAAGACATCAAAATCTACTATTTAGAGAAATGAATTGCATCTAACCAAATTTAATTTAGACAAGTTTTTTTACTTATCAAATGTTAAAAAGTATCACACGTCTGTTCTACATCCAATGGTTGGTCGTGATGATGCTAGATAAAAAATAGGTTCAAATAACGCACGAGCAAAAAAAATTCCAACAAATTTACACACCTGCACCAATGCACCAATACAAGACACGCCTGGAGTGAAAATATTATGGAGCAGAAATATGGCTAGACAAAAAAATAGATAAATAATAATACTCTCTAGGTCCCATGAAAAGCGGTCATTTATTTTCCCGAAAATAAGCAAAATTTTGGGAAGGTATTCTCATTCATTCATAAAAATGTAATTGTTGATTACAAGTGGGATATGAACATTTCTCTAAAGCCAAACTACAATAATAGGTATCAAGTATTAATCTGATGGAAAAAAGAACGGAGAATCGTACAAATACCAACTTTGTGTAATCGGAAGAGAGAGAAGTGATGGGTTTTTTGGAGATATATCCAATAGTTCTGATAAAAATTCCTTCTCTTGAAGATATGCTCCCGTGAAAGAGAGTGTTTTTCTCAGGCTTCAAAGACACTTCATTAATAAAACCTTTGATCTTGATTTTCTTGAAAAAACAAAGTTTTCCGGCAAGAGTCGACCTTCTTGAACTCACCACACCACACCAAAATCTACGAGTGAACACCAAAAAAGTGCAAAAAGGAGTGTGGAAATCCATGAAGGAACACTAAAACGACAAGAACAAGCCGAAAACCGGCGAGAAACTAACCTTAAAATTTAAGCTATTGCTAAAAACCGATAATTTGCAAAGAAACCAAAAATCTATAACTAAAACAAGAAAGCAAAGAATAGCTCAGATATGCTCTGAGGAGCAAAATTGAGCTCGCTGGTGGACGCCATAATTTGATTGGTATTTTGGTCAGAGATCGCTGACTATAGAGAAGATCGGAGGTAATATCTATTATAACACGTAATTAGGTATATAAATAAGGTGGATTAAGAAACACGATTTACATATTAGGTTTTAAGAGCCAATGCTTTACAGGAACTAAACAAAAATATAAATTTTTAATAAAAATGGAGTCTAGAGGCATGATTATTTTCACACTATCCTATAATTTCGGCCTAATCAATAAATATAAAGTCTAAAATGTTAGTCATATCCAACTCGACCAAGTCGTTAAGATCAAAGTTACTATTATAACGAGAAAATACATACATAAATATAGTGATCTAAGAAAACACGATTTACCTATTAGAGTTAAGAGCCAATAGTTAACAAGACATGATTATTTTCACACTATCTTATAACTTTGGTCTAATTAATAAATACAAAGTCAAAAATGTTAGTGCCATCCAACTCGACCAAGTTGTTAAGATCAATATTTCTAGGTTTACCAAATGGGAAAATAGGCAAAATGCCCCTGAGGGGTCACCTTGTGAAAATATCCGGGATATTTGGAAATAAGTCAAAAAGCCCCAATCCGTTAGTTTAGAGTTAAGCAGTCAAAACGGGGCATCTTGACCGGTCAATGGTGTTATGAAATGACATTTTTATCCTCATTATTATTAAAAAGGGACATATGTGTTAAGTTCCTAGTTGATCACCACCACCACCATCAATGGAACCAGTAGAACTACCATCTCCGTCGCCGCCACCACCACCGCCGGAGGCACAATCACCACCACCAGAACAACCACCGCCACCAGCGCCAACACCACCGCCACCACCTAAACCCTAAATCCTAAACCCTGAATTTTGAAGCTTGAACCCTAAATTATGAACCATGAAGGGCAGTTTTGTCTTTTTTTCGCACATGAGAAGTCACATGCGTGCCAAATTGACTATTTAACTGTCCTTAACAAAATAGTTAACGGATTGGGGCATTTTGACTTATTTCCAAACGTCCGGGGAATTTTCACAAGGTGACCCTCATTTTGGGGATTTTGCCTATTTTCCCCTTACCAAATACCATGAGAAGTTTACGATCAAAGGGTGGGTAAAAATGGTAATTGAATTTTTTTTTGTCGAATTTGGTAAACTTAGACCGGGTCTTATGGAGATGCCCAGCCTCTTCCCAAATGCCTTTACACATCAACTTGGGAAGAGCCTAGCTCTAGTGGTAATTCTCTATTTCTATTGCGGACGGGCAATAGTTAGCCGTTCCTAAAGAATAAAATGGACAATCGTTTCCCGTTTCCTATAAAACGGATAATTATTATTCTTTTCTCCAAGAATGGGTAATCATTAATTGTTCATCATCTCAACTGGTCAACCGAGAAAGACTTTGGATTCCGACACTACTACATACCTCAGAAACTAATTTTGTATATTGTTTGGCACCAGGAAAATTAACAAAAATATTTTCGCCGTAGATTCTTCATCGAAGCATCATCATCATAAGTTGTTTAAAATAATCACGAGGAGCAGGATGCCCCATAGTGTAAACTGCTGTGTAGATGTTCATCCAATAATCCGCGTTCATTGGTGATCCAGGGACGCCTTAAGCTTCGTAATCCCCATTTACAGGATTCCCCAACCTTCTTCCAACGCTACTTCTTGTTCCCATTGTGCCCTAACTATCTCAATCTTTTATTTTTAATTTTTTATTTGAAGGAGAATCAATCTGTATACGTTCACCATCATGATTCAACATCATTAATACGACATTTTTTTGCCTGTATACATTCATTAGTACATCATTAATACAACATCATAATCAATCTGTATACGTTCACCATCATGTATACGTTCACCATCATTAATACAACATTTTTTTTCAACCAGCCTTAACAGGAGTTATCATGAATCAATTAATCATCTCAAAGGAAACCATAAAGAAGTTTAATCTGGAACATAAAATTAATCGTAACAGCATAATCATACGTCAACCATAAAGGAATCGTTCGGATGATTCAGTCGCCTTTCATCTTTTTTATTGTTGAGAAGAACACAGAAAATATGAAGAAGTTCAATGGGGAAAACTCAAGACTCAGTTTATAAGGAAAGAAGTCGGCGACTTGTTCGTAGTAACTTGAGAAAAGGTCAAGCAACGGGTAATGATTAACCGGTTAAAATTAATGAAAACGGCTATTGGTTAGCCATTCCTTTAGAACGGTCAGTAGTTACCCGTTATTTTCTTGTAGAACGGTTTATGACTAGCCGTTTTCACCTTTTTGAGAACGGCTAACCATTGCCTATATCCGGAGTCTTCCCGCTGGGATTCCCACATACCAGGAAAGGCTAGCGGGAAGAGGGGCTTTAGACGAGGGATTTTTGGTTTGGGAAGCCTGGGCATCTCCATAAGACCCAGGCAGTCTTTAATTTCAAAAAATACATACTACATAATTACCAAATTTTAAGTAAGATAATTACCAAATCTTAAGTAAGATTATTAAAAAATAATTAAAATTAAACCACATTTATATTTCTAGTTCCTTTTCAATTTCTCTCTCATCTTTTTTGTTTTCTTTACTTTATCATCTAACTACTGTTTCCATTGATCTGTTGATTTCTCATTAGGGCAACAAACTGATGAGAGAGTTACAGTGACTTCTCCAACTATGATCATCGTTAAAAAAGAGTGGTTAGACAAAGAAAAAAAAAACTTGAATCTTTAGTGTGTGAGATTGAAGATTAAATTTTCAAGTGTCGGTATTAAAGATCGATCAATTTTATGTGGTGGGGGTGTTTTAATTTTGAATTTGAGTGGTGGGTTTTCGTTAAATTTTGAGATGGGAAGGTGTTTACCTTGTTTTGGATCGTCTGATGAGAAGAACCATCATCAAAGTGGTGAGACTAAAAAGGAATTTGGTAAAGATGGTTCAACAACTGGACAATCTAATCATGTTAGTAGAGTTAGTTCAGGTGAAAAAAAAAATCGATCTTGTTTTTTTTTTTTCTTGGAGTAATTTTAATTGTGTATATTGGAGTATTTGATTAGTTTAAGTTGTTATTGTTTTGTGAATTTATGACTGTTTGATCTGATCTTTAGGGTTCACGTTTTGTAGCTGAAATTATGGTTTTAATTTAGTAGATTAGCTGAATTTAGGGTTCTATGGGAAGTTTTGACATGTTTTAGGGTATTCTCCTGTTTGATTGATGGTGTAGAGAAAAAGTCTCGGGGTGGTTCTGATTCAAAGAAGGAAACACCGGTTCCCAAAGATGGACATAGTGCGCCTATTGCTGCACAGACGTTTACTTTCAGAGAGCTTGCTGCTGCTACTAAGAATTTCAGGCCAGAAAGTCTTTTGGGGGAAGGAGGATTTGGACGTGTATATAAAGGTCGTTTGGAGAGCACTGGACAGGTAAGTTGGTATCGTATATCAGTTAAAAGGTGTCTTGCGTCAAGCAGAAATAAAATTAGAAAGCGTCACATACTCTTATTTAATACGTAATCTAAGACCTTTTGAGTTTATTTATATCTTGAACTCTTTAATATCTGTCACGTCTCATGATTAATTGATGTCTTACCTTCTAATTTTAACTCTATTTATATCTATTTAGTTTATGCTTGCATGTAGTTCCGTTTCTGGCTTCTCTAAGATGAAATATTATCGGTTTTACCTTCTGAGCTGAAATTTATTGTTTTCTTGTGGGCAATGTTTAAAAAACCATATTCGCAGGTAGTTGCAGTGAAACAGCTTGACAGGAATGGCCTGCAAGGAAATAGAGAGTTTCTCGTCGAAGTTCTCATGCTTAGCCTCTTACATCATACTAATCTTGTGAATTTGATTGGTTATTGTGCTGATGGAGACCAACGCCTTCTTGTTTATGAATTCATGCCGTTGGGTTCCTTGGAGGATCATTTACATGGTTAGTACGCCTAGCCTCTCTCCCTCTTTTATTAATCGTGTACCATTAGCATCTTATGTGCTGTATAGTTTGGTAATTTTGTTCGGTATTTCTAATTTTGTCAAACTGACCATTATATTGCAATTTGCATGTTGGTGAGGTGATAAATTTATTTCCCGATGTGCTTCTCTGTATCACGCACTCACCTGCCAGTCTCCTTTTTTGATAATATATGGCTAGTCAAGTTTCTTAACAAGGCTTTTAGGGTTAGGTTATTGTAGTTTAGCAAGTGGATTTCTTGTTGAGTTATATGTGGTGCCACCTGTATAAGTGTAAACATAAACTTAGTGATCCATCTCAGGATTTGGTGGAGAGCATTTTTCACCTTTCATGCGAGTCATTCTTCCCATTTCTCAGGAGTTGGTGACACCTGAGTAACGTTTCTTCAGACATTTTTCTTTGTGATCATCTATGTAACAAGTTAATGCCAATACTAGATAAATAATGTGATTGTTTTCCTACTGCCTTGAAATGTGTTCTAATTTGGTTAGGCAGATCTTCAGTCAATAATATATTTTTCTTCCTTGCATCACCTATGTGCCAAAGCCAAGTATTCAGTTTGACGTTTCCGTAGTAGGTTTTACATAATTTTTTAACAGTGCTAATATTCTTTTCATATAAAGTGATGTTACACACTACTTCAATTATGTAAAATATATCCAACAATAGATTAAACAAGTTGCGTGATAGCATTGTCAACCTACACAAGTTTCCATTTAACATGTGTTATACCATTGCTAAAGTTCAATAGTTGAAGTAGGAGGTCGTGCTCCCCACTAGCTTTAAATCCTGCTTTCAAGATGAACACATTTTCAGGAAAAATGTTGAATGTGCAGAAAATCAGATCACCTAAAGGTTGTTAGAGGTTAAATGTCCTAGTTATCTATTACAATCGGTTGTTTGATGCTATATTGCTAGTATATGTTTTGCCTATAAGGTTTTTGTTTGTAGAGTTTCTTTACTGAGAGGGACAAGGTTTCATGTTTCTAAGCCTTGATTTTGTTCAGCTGGTGTTTGACTACTAGTTTCATACATGTGAATGTTTAGGCGATCTGACGTTACCCAGAAATAATTAATGATCCACATCCACAGTAAATAGAGGATTCAATCTTCATTAGCTAGGATCTCATTCTAGATGTAATCTTTGCTCAGTAACTTTGGTTAGCATTTTCTGACTAGATGTTGCTATGGTATCTGTGGAAATCATATAAGTTGTGGCATGATCCAAGACGTTAGTGGTTCATAGACGTTTTATGAGCTATTTTCATATCATTGGTTCATTCTGCTTTAGATGCAGCCGATGTTTCCAAATTTAAGTCCATATAACATTTGACTTGGACACAAAGAAAGATTGAAGAACAATATCTTTATGCAAGTCAAGAACAGCATAAGTAACTTTATTAAATGTGAAATAAAAGAGAATGATCTGGTCAGCTGTTGGACTAGTGGCCTTTTTCCAATTAGGAAAGAACAAAGACAATGAATCCAACAGAGACCGTGTTTAGACGAGAAACCTATTTTCCTTTAAATGCAGTATTTTAATTTAATTGATAGCTTGAATTGTTGAGTCTGGTTTTTGAAAATCTGTAACTTGTAACCATGAGGTATAAATATGTATATTTTGGTACGCAAATCAATCATTTATGCAATCTTATTTCCTTAATTAACCAATGATTTTGCTCTTGTTTCAACTCTGATATTACAAGTTTAAGGTAGTCGTGCTTTCCTCCCTAATCTGTTTCAAAATTCATAATTTTACCCCAGTGTGTGGAATGACAATGTAAACTAGGGACGACTCAAAATTTATATTTTCGTTTAGTTTAACAGCTCATCCATTTCTGATCAGTTGATTTTGTTCATGTATTAAGATGTTCCGCCCAATAAGGAGGCTCTAGACTGGAATACAAGAATGAAGATCGCAGCTGGTGCAGCTAAGGGCTTGGAATACTTGCATGACAAAGCAAATCCTCCTGTAATATACAGAGATTTTAAATCATCCAATATCCTTCTTGATGAAGGGTTTCACCCAAAGCTTTCAGATTTCGGACTTGCTAAACTGGGTCCTGTTGGTGACAAAACTCATGTGTCCACAAGAGTGATGGGAACATACGGTTATTGTGCACCTGAATATGCTATGACTGGTCAACTCACGCTAAAATCTGATGTCTACAGTTTTGGAGTAGTCTTCCTTGAGCTGATCACAGGACGGAAGGCAATTGACCAAACTCGCCTTCAGGGAGAGCAGAATCTTGTTGCATGGGTAACTGTTCCTTTTGTTCTTCTTCTTTTTTTTTTTTTTTTTTTAATCCATTTTTCTTCTTTAGTTGCAAGGTACTGTGTTTACTGTATAGCATCAGTCAACACCTTTGACCCCGGAATGTTGTCATTCTCACTTATTGCACCACTAAGATTGAACAGTTAACAAGGGAAAGCTGTTGTTGTTAGGGGTACAATAATTGGAACTTTTAATTATTACCAGTATATTCGACACTTGACAGAACCTATAAAGTTGAGACTGACTGAGAATAGAACCAGTTACTGTGGTTTCAACCAAGTGCTATCGATTTGTGTACTTGAACTGGAACAGATATAGTTTGCTCAATAAATAGGTTCCAGTTCTGGTAGTTCCACAACTGAACATGGTCGAGTTGTTTACAGTTACACCCAATATTATGGATTCCTTTTTGAGAGCCAGCTTCTTGTATGAACATAGAAATATTGAACTTTCTCTTATTTGTTGTGATGTGAATTCTGCAGGCAAGACCTCTATTCAAGGACCGTAGAAAGTTCCCCAAGATGGCCGATCCATTATTGCAAGGACGGTACCCAATGCGAGGTCTTTACCAAGCTCTTGCAGTTGCAGCGATGTGTTTGCAAGAACAAGCAACCACTCGCCCTCTCATAGGAGATGTGGTGACTGCACTCTCATATTTGGCTTCACAAACTTATGATCCAAATGCTGTTCAGAATAACAGAGGCGGCTCATCTAGGGACAAAGAAGATCGTAAAAGCCATGCAGATTTGTCTGAAAGCCAAAAAAACTCCCCCCGGTATCAGGACTCCCCTGGCTCCAGACGCAGAGATCCTGTTCAACAAGGGATGAACTTTGGTCCAGAGGTTGGAAGAGGAGAAAGCGGTAGTTCTGGAAGGAAATGGGGTTTAGAAGAATTTGATCGGCAAGAGTCTCAGAAAAACAGCCCAGCTCATGGTGGGAAAACACCAAGGAGTTCAAGTCGTGGTCCTGATAGAGAACGAGCAGTTCAGGAGGCTAAAGTATGGGGTGAGAATTGGAGAGAAAGAAAACGAACCGATCCTAATGGTAGTTTTGATAGAACAAATGAGTAGCAGTGAGGGAAATCCATTGGCTGAAACTTGATTTCGCATAGCTTTTGAACGTTGAAGCAGGAAGAAAACGTTTATCACCACCATTTCCATCATCACCCGCTCCATTGTGGTTTCATATCAACCAGAGATATAAGGGTTCTCATCTTGAATGTTTGGATTCAGTTTTTCGTTACACAGAGGGAAGTAAATGGTTAAGAAGAAGAACGGATGCACAGTAGTTTTTAGCTTTTGGCAGAATGCAGGTAAACTATGACAGAAATGTTCAGTATGCAACTCCTATGAAGGTTTTCTCTCCAGAGTCATGGCATAATACATGAATCTCTCTCACATGGAGGAGTTCCATTCTAAGTCTAGGTATTGTCTAAGCAGTTCTACCAAACTTATATCTTCAAACCGATTTAATTCCTTTATGTGTCTTGGATTTTAGAATCCTCATGTTTTCGGCTTATACAGAAAAAAAAAAAAGGTTTGATACGGAGAAGAGTCTTTCTTTATCTCTCGCTCTGCCTTTTAGTATAATCATGCATTGTTATTACATCGGACATTCGAACACCTCATCAGGAAAAAAAGAAACAGAAACAAACTCTATCAAAAAATTGATATCTTCTAGTTGTGTACAGGTTTTTAGCAAGAGTGTATTGATTGTTGTTGTTATAATATAATCATGTAACTTATGGACTGTGATTTCTTGAATTCATTTCTCTTCCTTGTTGGGTTCTATATAGTATACTTTCCTGCACCAGAAAAGAAGAAGAAATATTAGCCAGAATTGATATCGTGTACGGTGTATCGAATATCTGTGACCTTTAGAATTTCTTGTTTGAACTAAGTGCTGGTTTCAGGTTCCGAAAAAGGTTTTGTGTCTTGTGCCCTCAATTGCGTTGATGGGCTGTTCCCATGGACTCGTACAGCTGCTGGAATAAAGGGTTAGGACTTGGGACTAAGGATCTCTTGTCATTCTTAAATTTTATTCGTTATTCAATACCTTGTGCCTAATTGGAGTTTGGCCAAAACATTTTATCATCTGTTGGATCACTTGTCTCCAGATTTTTTCTCCCCATCTAAAAAAAAAAAGAAAACAAAAAAGAAGCCATCTATCGCCCATGTGACAGGCAATTTAGCATAATTGGCAGGTATCAATCTTGCAAGGACTGGTACGAATCCAGAGATCCAAGTTGTTTTATATGGCTGGTACCTACCCTAGCAGAACTGGTACCCCTTTTAGTAATCGTGCAATTTAAGAGATGCGTCGAGCTGTCCTATAACGTTATAGAGGAGGTAAATTCAGCACGTACAAAGCATTTTTATCTATGTTCTTAAGCTAAAAACTTTGTTAATAAAAGAAATGAAAAACTAAAAGTGGAACATAAAGCTGGAACTACTTCAAATTCTTTCCAGGAGTTTTCAAGTAAATTTCTTGTTTTGGTTCGGTACTTTTCTTCTTCAAACCACGCAAAACAGGTTGAAAACCATCTGATGGGAAGAATGAGTATCTAGTACAACCATGTTCTCCAATACCAGTGTTGATGAAAATGTTGGATGATCACCATAATCATATTCTTTTATCTATATGGTTAGATTGCTATTTTTTTATTTTTTTTAATCAGCACTAGTCTTCATGACTAACATTTGAGAGGAGATCTATTGTATGTTTCTTGCTCTTTAAAAATAAATTCCGCCTTCCTCCTCAGATAAATCTTCCCAAACGGGTCCCTTTCAAGAAACATGACTCATATCATTAACAACATTACTACCAGGTGCTGATGGTGGATTTTCGACAAAGGCTAAAATCGTAAAACCATGATACTGCATGTTTCTGACCCGACTTCAGAAATGTATGTGAAACTCATATTTTATGATCCGTGAACCATTTCACGATCTCTAACTGAGCGAGCATCCTCTCAGAGCTATGATGAATATGTTCCTCGAAAAGCCTCTCAGCTGAGCTTTCGACACTTTGCACATTTCATCATCACCTCTACGTAGAATCAAAATGATTGGACGGCTCCTAGACATATTGCATGCTAGTATAGAGCGCTAACGTCTTCAGGACGTCACACTGTTTGTTGTTCCCTGACTATGCAGAGAGAATGTGTATAAAATCTTTTAATGATTGTACGGCTTCTAGACATATTGCATGCTAGTATAGAGCGCTAACATCTTCAGGACGTCACATTGATTGTTGTTCCCTAACTATACACGCCCAATATTCAGAACGAGTATGATGCTTCCATTATCTCATACCTCGATTCTCGAATCAACCCGCTCCTAGACATATCACATGCTAGTATAGAGCAATTCATAGATTAATTCTAGCGTGTCATTCATCAATTGAATTCCTAGAAAATAATCTATTTATCTCATTACTCCGTTCCATGGCTGATCCTCAGCTGGATTCCATGGATTAGTAATAGATAATCATTCTATCTCATTACTCCGTTCTATGGCTGATTCTCAGCTGAATTCCATGAATTAGTAATAAATATTCACTGATCGGGCATCTGGGCCACCACCGAGTATGCCCCGAGAAAATGGTGCGAGTGTACTTAGCAATAATGCACGAACAAGCACCCGAATGCACGAACGAGCATTCAAAAATATGGACAAACGAGGAAACCTATGCAAAATACGGAGGAAAATAATAATAAAGAGGCGCCTAGGGGGACCGGGCCCACCGGCCGGCCGGTTAAGCCGCTGTGGCTGGTCCCGCGCCTCTTCCTTTTATTTTGTTTTATTTTATTATTTTTCCTAATCTCATGAAAACTCCTTCAATCGAGCAAACTTCCCGTTTGAGCAAAACTCTTAGTTTTTTCATATTTTCCATCAGACGATGAAAAAATAGTAAAAAATAGGGAAAGGTGTCACGGGGCCGGGCCACTTATCCGGCAGGCCATGCCCTAGCCATGACCGGTCCCACACCTTATAATCCCGTATCTTCTTCTTCTTCTTCTTCTTATTATTATTATTATTATTTCCTTCATCTCATGAAACTCCTTCGTTTGAGAAAAACCCCTGGTTTTTCATATTTTCTCAAATATTTCTCAAACCATCAAAAGGCCAAAAAGTCTAATGGTCACATGACCGACTAGGCTACTCACGATAAATATTAAAATATTATTATTTTAATATTGCTAGAATATTGATCGCACGAGAAAAGTTCTACTTGCTCATTCGAGCAAAATCGAGAGTTTCAGTCAGGATCAAACTCTTCTGAAAAATCCAAAATATTGCTCGAACGCGCGTCAGAAAATATCAAAATTCTAAGAATCGAGACACGGGCATGCCACCTTGACTGACCAAGGACGTCCCTTAGGCTTGCAAGGAGCCGGTCCCACATACTTTAACAATTTTGACCTAATTAATCTTCTACAGTTCATATTGGGTTCAAACTCTTTCCAACCAACTTGGAACTTGTTCAATCGGCCACCAGTTGGTCCCACGACCACCAAGGGCCGGTTTTATACCCCTTGGCCGGTCCCTCATCTCTCCATAAATAGGTTTTACTTCCTAATGCTCAGACGAGCACTATTTTAATAAATGATTAAACCAACATTTAATCATCTTTCCACCAACTGGTCTGTAAAGGACTTTGGTGTTTGCTCATTCGAACATTTGGGCGCTACATGGTCGGCCATCTTCCCATGTATCCGGTCCCTCTCTCACTCAGTGATTGATTTTTAGTAAATCATTAATTGATCAGCGATCGATCAAAATTAGGGTTTTGAACTGGTCGCTCTGCAAATCATAATTCCGAGAAAGTTCAAGCACTAATAATTGTATGTTGATCCAGCAATCAACATCTTAATTAATTATATAATATTCGACCCAACTACCAATATTTTAAATTAATATTTTATTTGGTCATGTTACTAATAATTGTTCAAACGAGCAATATTTGCCCAGACTATCAATATTCAGTAATCCATCAAATGAGCAATATTTGCTCAGACGGACCAGTAATATTATAATATTTAATAATTCATCAATCGAGCAATATTCGCTCAGACGAGCAATATTTGCTCGTGCTATGAACTATACATATGTCCCAGCAGACATGTTCAATCCATGAATCATAGATCATTCTTCAATCATGCTCGACTCAACAATATTTAGACTCATCTTCAAATCAAGTCAACAACTGACTAATTAAATATACGTCTGCCTCGCAGACTCCATAATCATGAAACATCAATCATGTCACATGGGGGATATTAATTAGGGTTTTGGTCTGGCGGCCTACAACACGTGTGTTCATCCACGATAAGAAATGTGAGTAAGTCATGCAAGCAGTTGATGGAGTTAGCAAAGTAGTGGGTGGACAATCAACCAAGTCTCCGAACGACCTGGAACTGGTTTAACCACGATTTCCCACTTTCCTACTCTTTCACTCGAGCAACTGTCACACTTACTGGAGATCAATGTGTCTACATTCTAGCAATATAAATAAGTTTTCTGAATCCAAGATTGAAAAAGAATAGACAACGCTCATCTAACCAAGAATTCTCATCAACTCTCAACAGAGCAAAATTCAGTCAATCAGTCAGAACTTATTCGAACCCAGCAGTTCATCAACTTGTAGAAATCATCAACACATTTATAATCCTTGATCACCATTGATGTCACACACTTCTCATCTTCCCTTCTACATATCGACCCTCTTTCCTCTTTATGACTGAATTGACTCTGGAACGACCATTGTCTTGGTTTAGGTCGGAGACCTACAGATTGATCTATCGAACTCAAAGCACTCCTGTGCAGTGCATCTGTTTTAGGTTAAGCAGTTTGCTCGGTCGAGGAATCCCGTCCGCACGGTCGTCTCTTCACTTTCCTAAAAAACAACAAATCGTTTTTCCCCATCAACATATTGGCGACCACAGTGGGAGATCATTCTCTCGGTTGCATCCCAATTTTCACAAAGATGGTTGGTCTTAGGTCTGATTCAACTACCTCATATCCCGGTCAGAGTCTTTCGAACGGTGAAGCTCCTCATGTTCACTCGAACGACTCTGGTAATATTAATCGTTCATACTTTACTACTCATTTTCTCTCTATTGACGCATTCGATGAGGAAATTCCGTCATTGACTGAACTATCCCGGAGATAAGCAATCTTATCAAGAAATGTAGATTGATTGAAGGGGCAGTCGATAATCTGTTCAACTGCATGGTGGATTTGCCTAGAATTTTTGGAGCTCAAGTGGTGGAACGTTCATCTCCTGACACCCTTGACACTCATCCTCAAGCCAACAGTTTCACTACTTATGAGAAGCCCGTAGATCAGGACATTTGATCGAAAATTTATGTGAACTCCTTCACTTCTCCAGGGATCAGCATACGAACAAGTTTGCTGTACTCAACCAAATATCGTATGACGTGCAAATAACTCCATCATGTATAGCAGTTGAAGAGGTGTCCATGACGTCTGAACATTTGGTAAACAACATCACTTTCACTGAAGAAGACCGAATGGCAGAAGAAGGACATAACCGGGCCTTATACGTGACTGCCTTTATCAAAGGCTCTGAATTCAAGAGAGCTCTTGTTGATACGGGCACTTCTACTAATCCCATTTCTATGAAGACTCTCAAAGCAGCCAAAGTCCCACAAAGTAAAAATTTTCATCATCCTATACTGATGACGGGTTTTGAAGGAAGTCAGATCCACACATACGGGTCCGCCTATGTGGATCTGAAAGTGGGACCTATCCAATCGATGGTCAAGTTTCATCTGATTGAGAAAGAGCCTGATTATCATATGATACTCGGACGACCGTGGCTCCATGATAACAAGGTTGTTCCCTCGACTTATCACCAATGTATGAAAGCTTTTCTCAAAAACTAGATCATTCGCATTGCAGCCTTAACATCTCCTTATGCTCCAGTTTATGATGTTGAGTTCCTCGAACCACCAAGAAGCATCCCCGAACCTCCAAGCATGATATGCAGTACTCCACTCCCTGGATGGAAGTCCATCGAGAAAGCTGCTGACAAACCATCATCTTCAACAGATGGTGCTAAACCGTTCAAATTACCTGCCACACCGCTCAAGAGTCACCAGGATCAATCCACGACTCGGAAGGGATCTAACTTTATAACCAACTATGACGCAGAAGGAAGAATCATTTACCTCCGACGTAGAGATTAACAATTAACAGGGGAGGTCGATGAAAAGTCTCCCCGCCTTGAAGAGTCATTTCAGAGCGAACAATCGCCCGACGAAGAAATTCAAGATGCCCCACGGAAATTGCAAGATGGCACATATTCCACCACTGATGATCTTGAGACAATCAACATTGGAACAGAGGAAGATCCAAGACCAATCTTGATCAGTTCCGCACTGTCACCATAGGAACGAACAGGATTGATAAGCCTGTTGAAAGAATATCAAGATATTTTCGCTTGGACGTACAAGGAAATTCCAGGCCTCGACGACAAGTTGGTCACGCATCACTTGCACATAAATCCCGGCTCCAAACCTGTCAAGCAAATGCCCAGGCAGTTCAGGCATGAAGTCGAGGAAAAAATTAAAGCGGAAGTTCAAATATTACAAGCAGCAGGATTCATCAAGCCCATTCAACATCCGACATGGCTGGCGAACATTATCCCGGTCAAGAAGAAGAATGGCCATATCAGATGCTGCGTGGATTTCAGGAACCTGAATAAATGCTGCTCGAAGGATGACTTTCCCTTACCCAACATTGATATGCTCGTCGATGCAACTAGTGGTCATGGCATTTTATCATTTATGGATGGTTACAGTGGCTACAACCAGATCAAGATGTATGAGCACAATGCTAACAAGACCGCGTTTCGAACTCTCATTAGGAACTTTCATTACACGGTGATGCCTTTTGGATTGAAGAATGCAGGTGCCACCTATCAACGAGCAATGACTGCTATTTTTCATGACATGATGCATAAACAAGTAGAAGACGATGTCGATGATGTGGTTGTCAAATCAAAAAATCGATCATCCCACCTAGATGTCTTGAGACAAGTCTTCGAAAGATGTAGAGAATATAAATTGAAGATGAATCCCATGAATGTGCGTTTGGTGTTTCTTCTGGGAAATTTTGGGGTTCCAAGTCACAGCAGAAGGAATCAAGGTTGACCCAGACAAGACCAAAGCTATTACCACCATGCCTCCTCCACGTACCGTGAAAGATCTTCATAGATTTATGGGCAAGGTAAATTACATCCGACATTTTATTCCAGGATTGGCTCAACTTATTACTTCGTTCATTCCTCCACTGAAGAATTGAGCAAATTTTGTATGGACGACTGTCCAACAAGATACTTTTCGAAGGATCTAGTACATACTATTATCACCCATTGTCATGAAATCTCCAGTGCAAGGAAGACTGTTGATACTATACACAACTTCCAGTGATGTTGCTGTTGGAGTCTCCTTGTTCAAGAAGACGAAAAAGACGTCGAACGTCAGATCTACTAGTTTAGCCGTACGATGAGAGACGCTGAACTCCGATACCCTAAAGCTGAAAGGGTGTGCATAGCATTGGTTCATGCGATCCATAAGTTCAGACATTATTTACTGTCCAACAGAGTCATACTCGTTGCTAAAGTTGATCCTGTAAAGTTCTTACCATCAAAGCCAGCCTTGATAGGGAGACCTGCAAAATGGTTACTTCAGATGTCATAGTTCGACATAGCGCGTGTCTCACCCAAAGAAATCAATGGATAAGCAGTTGCAGACTTACTCGCTGCCTTTCCAGGGGAAGACATCACAATGCTACATGAAGATGTGCCGGGTGAGTTTCCAGAAATTTCAATCATTAAAGAAGAAACATGGTTACTATACTTTGATGGATCCACCACTCCTAGCAATGATATTGGCGGAGCGGGCGTGGTGTTGGTATCCCCGTTCGGTGAAGTCTTCTCACACTCCGTTCAAGCTGGATTTCCACTGCACCAACAATTCAGCAGAATACGAAGCTTTCTTGTTAGGATTGTCCTTGGCCAAGCAAGCAGGAACAATGCACCTAGAGATAAGAGGAAACTCAAAGCCATTGACCAATCAGATAAATGGTGTATACTCTCTCAAAGAAGTAACACTTGCTCCATTCAGAGCTGAAGCACAACGATTATTAGCCCATTTTGCTGATGCAACAATCATCCATACTGGTCGTACCAAAAATAGGCATGCTGACTATTTGGAAACTCTTGCTTCCAAACTACAATTTGAAGGAGAGGAGAAGTCTATCACTGTACAAAGACGTTCCTTATCATCCACCTGCCTTACTCAAATTGAAGATTCCTAAGCAAGTGACTGGCGGTCACCCATCATTCATGAACTAAGCAGTCTCTTACATAAGGGAAAATTAGCCTCAAGGAATTGAAGAACTTTTTTCTGCTACACGGGGCATTATATTATCGCAATCCTGATGGATCTCTGTCACGGTGCCTCGGAGACGAATAAACAAACGAGCAACTCAAGCGCATACATGAGGAAATATGCAGCCGAACTTTGGTGGTTACACTTTACATAAGGCTCCATAGGCTCGGGTACTATTGGCCCTCCATGGAGACTCAGTTGAGAATATTGCAAGGATCTTGTCCCAATTTCCAGACACCACCTCATCATTTGGAATCTTTAAAAATCCACCACACTGGGGACTGGAGGGAACCTTACATCAAATACCTTCGCAACAATGATTTGCCATCATAGAAGAAAGAAGCGATCAAACTCGTCCAGAGGGCCAAACAGTTTGTCTATCTGGAAAGAATTTTATATCGCTAAAGTTTTGGTGAGAACCTGCTAAGGTGCTTGTGATGTGAGTTTTAATTGTAGTAAAAATAGTGGTGAAAAGGTTCGAT
>JAJJMB010014022.1:13116485-13163951 GCA_023531105.1 Papaver atlanticum
CACTATACATAAAAGAGATGAAAATAGACACATAAATGCGTCTATCAGCTTGGACGAACATGAAATCCCAATAATCCTAAAAGAAATGCACGAAGGAGAACATCAAGGAAAGAGGAAATTATTTCTCCAGATCCATGAGAAATATTATTGGCCGACCATGGAAGACGATGCAACTGCCTACGTTCAAAAATGTCATCAGTGCCAGATCCATGGTAACCTCATTCACACTCCTTGTCTCCCATTACATTCTGTGAGAAGTCCATGGCCTTTCTACAGCTGGGGAGTGGATATCATTGGAAAAATCAATCCAGCGTCTTCGAAGCAGCATGAATACATCATCACAACAACTGAGTATTTCACCAAATGAGTTAAAGATACCCCTCTTCGAAGCACCACTGGAGTCACGATTGGAGCCTTCATCAAGGAATACATCATATGTAGATTTGGCGTTCCTAAACATATCATCACAGATAATGGAACTTCTTTTTTCCAACAGACATGTGGAAGAATTGCTCGAGGAATATGGTATCAAAGTAATTTTCACTACACCGTACTATCCCCAAGGAAACGGACAAGCGGAGAGTACCAATAAGACTTTGATCCGGATTCTCAATCGAACGATTCATGATAATCCTCGAACGTGGCATGAACAACTGCCCATGTCTTTGTGGGCCTACCGAACCGCATCAAGAAGCTCAATTGGAACTTCACCATATTCCATCGTCTATAGCGCTGATGCTATTCTCCCAGCCGAGATAAAGATTCCCTCAGCAAGGATTGCAAGAGCCAGTGGAGTACGATGTGATGAAGCTTAAGTATCTAATTCAAGTATTGCTGAATTGGACATGATCGATTCAAGGAGGGCCAAAGTAGAAAAATATGTGGAAGCTTACAAACAAAGAATTTCCAGAGCATACAACAAAATGGTAAGACCTCGAACATTTCAAGTATGAGATTTGGTTCTAAAAACAACAAAACATATTCAACAAGACATGTCTGCTCCCAAGTTCTATCCAAAATGGGAAGGGCGGTATGTGATCATCAAAGCAGTATCCAGTGGATATTACAAAATCTTGGCTATTAATGGAGAAATGGAAGGAAATATAATCAACGACAAGTGGCTCAAAGCATATTATGTTTGAATGATTAGTGAACAATTACTTTAATTTCAAAATGTAATTTATATTCCTTCAAAGAGTGTGCAACATGCTCATTCGTTCAAAATGGATTTTATTATTCCAACAGAGATAATTCCTTCAAAGAGTGTGCAACATGCTCATTCGTTCAAAAACAAATCTTGAACCTACACAAGAAACAATCTCAAACGCTCACTCAGAGCAAACCATCCAATAAAAAATAATTTTTACTGAAATCCATTTCAAGCCTCTTTTGAAAGTTTTCAGTCTTCACTTTCAAGTCCTGGATAGCCTTCTCTAACTTTACTGACTCCAGTGCGAGTGCTTTCTCCTCTTCCATGATAGAAGTTGAGCAGAAATCATATTAGCAGCAATAGCCGCTCTATCAATCTTGATGACCTCAAGCCGACGACAGAGCCAACCTACATTGAATCTCAAAGTCTCGCAACTCGAGATCATGCCATCCCATCGATGAAGCTCTTTGTTCTTGACATCACGTAAGTTCTTCTTGTTCATTTAATCAATAATCGGCAACAGTCCAGCAATAGTAGTCAGAAGAGTTGACAGAAAATTCCTCCACACTTCGATAGTGGCAATATACCCGTACTTCCCTCCAGATCCTGGTGTAGAGAGATGCGTAACACTTGGGCACAATGAAGCCACCAACGAGTTGATTGTCTAAACAATAATTTTCCATGAAAATGTCAAATGGAAGTCCAGCTGTCGGGTACTCATGGATAGGAGCTCCTAGATCAGCGTCTGCAGAGACCGAGTCATTGCCAGTATGATCATCATCAACTACAGCCACAGACTTTCTATCTCTTCTCTTCTCAACACCAACAATGTGAACATCAACCTGCAACGACATCTAGGTTCAATAAAGTCTCGGATAATTGCTCAAATAAATCTCTAATTGAAGATAAACTTACAGATGTTCCGGCGTCCGTACGAGCGGATTTGAAACGATCAGGTGCCTTCACAGTCCGTTTAAGTCTTAAGTTATAAGGAGTAGATGAAAATCGATCATCATGATTCATCTGCAGCAAGTATTCATAATTAACTATTTAGCACACAATGGAAAGAAAAAGAAAGAGTATTTCATACCAGAGTAGGAGTTTCACTTCCTCGTTTCGACGAAGATAAACTTTGGGAAGATGAACTGCTGTCAGACATGCTGTTATGAGGTATGATTATGATCGAAATTTCTTCTGTGCGGTTAAACTTAATAATGGAAGAAAATGTATTTGTGTAAAAGGAAAACCCTAAGTCTTGAAGGTCAATACACAAGACATAGTGGATACTTATCCTCTACATATGGTCAAATCAGTTGCGATTTTTAGTGAAGTTCTAAATCTCAAATGAAATTATGTCGGTGACGCGGAAGAAAAGTGATAATACTGGGGACTGACAGTTCATAACGATGACCAGACGCGGTCAACAATCAGTACCTTGACTTGGAATTGATGTCCATATCACAAGTTTTCCAGGATCGCTCGTGCGTTCACATTTCAGAGAATCATGATCAAATTTTGCACGCATGGACATTGGTCCACCTCATTCAATTGAAGGCATAAGAAAATCAAGCAGAAAATATAATAAAGGATTGTCATTTTTAAATAATTCCTGATGCAATATCTATGTCGTCAAGCTGCTCAAACGATCAAAATAACATCTACTTCAACGAGAAATAAAATGATCAACTACTTAGGAAGATTGCAGACGAGACTAATCATCATATTCATCGGATCCATCATCGTTTTCACGATCATCATCCGCGGAATCTTCTTCAAGCTCTTCCTCAGAATCATCGTCAGAATCCTTACTGGGAACTTCTTCCAATTGGTCTTCAGGATCATCATACATTGCTTCTAAATATTCATCTTCTTCGCATTCAGCTCGGAGGTCATCTTTGGCCAATCGTTCAACCCTCATACCAGGTGTATATGGCTTAACCTTACGCTCAAGAGGTTTCCAGGGAGATTCAACCTCGTATGCATCTGAATCAGAAGCTACACCATAAGGACGAGGTCGAACCTCACTTTCAACCGCTAGTCTCGCTTGTTAAAGTTGTTATCTATTCCGCTGATAAGCTGCAATTTTTTTATCTTCGGCTTTTCTTTTCTAGGATAAATCATCATATCTTTGCTTCTCTTCCGCGTCCACATAAGTCAAGAAGTCATTAATTCCCTCACGAATGGCTCTCAGACGAACAAGAGACATACCGCATGTCAGATTTCTAGAATTTTTGAAAGGTTGATCTACCTCCGCATGAACATCTGCTAAATTCTTCATTTTCGGTTTGATATTTCTTGAGGATTTCCTGAAAAAGCGGAGGTCTAACAACCACACCCAATACTTCGCTTAGCAATCTGTATGAACTAACTCCAATATACTTTTAAGAGAATCAACTAGACAGTCAGAATCAATCTTAAGAAAAGTATATCAAAGGAGTTATATCTCAATTTCTCAATTAAATCCGCAATCAAATAAATAGGAATTTACAAGGCTGATTGAATATAAGAAATAACTTGGACGGTATCAAAAACCAATATCCAAGTGTCAATCAATTTAATCAACATCCAAAGGTTGGATTCCCAATTGGTTGAACTTACGCACAACCTATGATATTTCAATTATATAGAAAATATAATGCGGAAAAGAATTAACACAGACACCAAAAGTTTTGTTAACGAGGAAACCGCAAATACAGAAAACCCCGAGACCTAGTCCATATATGAACACCACACTGTATTAAGCCGCTACAGACACTAGCTTGCTCCAAGTTAACTTTAGACTGGAATGTAGTTGAGCCCTAACCAATCTCACACTGATTAATGTACAGTCGCGTTCCTTACGCCTCTAGAATTACGCCAGATTCTGCGCACTTGATTCCCTTTGCTAATCTCACCCACAACTAAGAGTTGTTATAACCCAAAGTCGAAGACTTGATAAACCAATCTGTCTCACACAGAAAAGTCTATTGAATAGATAAATCTGTCTCCTACAGATATACCTATGAGTTTTGTTTCGTCTTTTGATAAATCAAGGTGAATAGGAACCAATTGATAAACCAGACTTATATTCCCGAAGAACAGCCTAGTATTATCAATCAACTCACAATAATCCTAATCGATTAACGAAACAAGATATTGTGGAATCACAAACGATGAGACGAAAATGTTTATGACTACTTTTCAATCTTGCCTATCATAGAATAAATGTCGAGCAAATCTTAAAGAAGATAGTACTCAATCACGATAGAAAATAGCAAGATCAGAACACACAACTACAGAGAAATAGTTGGGTCTGGATTCACAATCCCAATGAAGTCTTTAAGTCTTTAACCTACAGGGTTTCGTAAAAAACCTAAGGTTAAAGTAGAATCGACTCTAGTCGCAACTAGTATCACACAGAAGGTGTGGGGATTAGGTTTCCCAGTTGCTAGAGTTCTCCTTTATATAGTCTTCAAATCAGGGTTTGCAATCAATGTTACATTGGTAACAAAGCATTCAATATTCACCGTTAGATGAAAACCTGATTAGATTCAAGCTAATATCTTTCAACCGTTAGATCGAACTTAGCTTGTTATACACAAATGAAATGTACCATCATTTAGATAAAGGTAACCGTACCTAAACGTGTACACTTAGTTGGTTCAACAATAGTTAACCAATGGTTAGCCATATGAGCACTTTCATATCAACCTTATTCATCTTTATCATAACTAGTTCAAATGACTCAAATGAAACTAGTTAGAGAGTTGTTCAATTGTTTATATTCTCATAGAAGTATACAAGAAACAATTGAAGCAAAATCGATTTTGATTCACTCGAATCATTTCATGAACATTATATTCACGGTTTGCAAAAGATTACATTCCTTATTATATAAATGTATTTGTTCATGAACAAACCGATTTTAGAACGTAACCTACTTAAGTATGCAAACGGGTACGCATACCATTTCACACTTCCAAACTCCAGCAGAAATTCACGGAACTTGAACTTCTGCCAGTACGCGTACGGGTACGCATACTTAGTTTCTGGACTTCCAACAACTAACCAGTACGCGTACGGGTACGCATACCATGGTTCCCGGTTTCAGACTTTACACAAATGTGAATACACACTATGTTTATATCCAATCATGGTTACATGTTCTAAACCCTCATTTCAATCATTGAAACATTCTTTGAAGACGACAATAGAAGTCTCACACAAACTATTAGCTTCAAAGCAATTTTCAAGTGATCGAATGATCAATACGAAACATTCCGAGTCTACATCAAATGACTGTCTCACACAAATCATGTAAGATGTTACAAGGCGATTTTCACATGATCATCTTTTGACTTTCGTCAAGAATAAAAGATGAACTTGGTTAAAGCGAAAGCTTACCAACACATATTTCAAGAAATAGATAAGCGAGATAAACTCGGATCGAAATAGAAAATGTGTATAATTGAAGTCTATGTAGCAATACAACTTTTATCTCAAAATAAGAGATAGAATAGATAGACTTTTGAGTGATAGATAAGTTCAAGTTTCCACATACCTTTTGTTGATGAAGTTCCATAAGTTCCCCTGTGTAGTTCTTTTTCTTCATTCGATGAACGCCGTGAAGTCTAAAGCTCAACTATACTTACTATCTTAATCCGAGACTTAGCTATAAGTAGATTAGATTTCAAGACTTATATTTTGGAAACTAAACTTGACAAACAATCTTGAGATAGCAACGCTTGCGAGTTTGACCGAGCAGTGCTCTAACATTTCCCAGAAGAGTCAGAGACATGGTCATTACAGGGAGCCGCCATTAACTGTTGCCAAAAGTGCGGAGTCAAAAAAAGTTGGCAATAATATGCGTTAAAATGGTAACTTTCTGTAGTAGGGTAAAAACTGATTCTGCTGAAAATGGTAAATTGGGTGTGCCGCCGAGAAACGAATCTAAACCCTAAACAAATGTACTGCACATGAGTAATTTAGATTCGAGAGATCAATCTGTACAATTCAGGCCTAAACCAAGAAATGGCCGTTCCAGTCTTGCTTCGGTCATAAAATGAAGGAGAAGGGTTGATCTTAGGGAGGGAACCAGAGAAGGTGTTGAGATCAGAATGATGAATTATGAAGGTGTGGTTGTTTTATGACTTGTATCAGAATGAAGGACCGGCTTGCAGAATGTAAGTTATAATTTCCTGGTGTTTTCTGGATACTTGTGTTGATAACCAAAAACCGTTGTTGGTTGAAGTAGATTGAAAACCTATTTATACAAGTCATAATTGTACGCAATGATCTCGGAGGAAGTGGAGGTAGTTAAGTAGTGGAGAAGTTGGGATCGTGCAAAAGTGGTGAAAACCATGTCCCTGTCATGAAGGGAGATAGGTCAGCTTTACACCCACTACTCCTTTACCGCTATCAACCGTTTACGTTTCCTGACACTTTCTCATAATGGGCGTATTGCACACCGTACTCTGTAAACCGCCATACCAATACCCTGATGAGTATCCCCCAGTTTGTGACATGTTTGATGTCTCGAGTATTTTGTATAAAAATGTGTATCAAGTTGCTGAGCGGGTCTTGCTTGCAAGACCTAATTATTTCGACCAATCACGTGCAAGATAGGCGGCGGGAAGTCATATGTTACAAGTCAAGTCATGAGACTTGCCGTAAAAATTAGCATGCAATGCTCTTAGGTTGAATAATTAAGTTATTTGTGAAATCGATATTCATAATATATCACTTGTATTTTATGCATGTAAAGTATCGCTTTTAAGCAAGCATCTAAAAATAATCGATGCTCATGAAGCATCGCTGCATAAAACTTGTTTTGATTAGTCGCATAACTTAATGTCTTAAAAGGAGCATGGACGGCCATCTTCAGGAAGCTGTCAGGAGCTATCCATGTACATTAAAGATGGGGTGGTCGGTCCCTATAAGAGAATGATGGCTGGTAGTCATTTTGACATCCTATTGGTTGGTCCAAATTAAATCTAAACCGGTTAAATTGGCTAGCCAAGTTGGACGGCTGAGATGATTTGCGGCAGTTATTGGTTACGGCAAATTTATTTTAGACTCTTATGAGTAGCGTGGCCAACTAACTTTGGGTAGCTTCCAGGAGATGTATGGGTAGGCTGAGGATAGGCCGATCGGCTCTCATGGAAGAGGGGCTGCCAACGATCACGACGGCATCTCATTGGTTCCTCGAAATTAGATCTAGGCCGGTCGATTTAGCCGGAGAAGTTGGATGGCCGAGATCGTTTTGCGGCAGTTAGATACTGCCATTGGTCAAACTCGAGGCTTTTAAAGCCGTGTGGCCGGCACTCTTTAGGCGATTGGTTTGCAGCATTGCTGGCAGGTTTGAAGCAATGCGATTGGTCGGGGCTATAGCTGAGCCGCCGGCGAGCATATCCATGCCCCATTGGTCGCTTAAAATCAAATCTTGGCCGGTCAATTCGGCTGGCGAAGTTGGACGACCACGATTGATTTAAGACTGCCATGTGCGGTCTTAATTCGATGAAAACCCTTTTTTATCCACGCGGCTGGCCTATTTTGTCTAGGAGAATTCCAATTGGTCGGAACAAAAGTGGGCCCAACGGTGAATACCATGGAGCTTGTTTGGTCGCGCTGGGAGAAGGCCAAGCTCGTTAAATCGGCCGGCCAAATCGTGCGGCTGTGATCGTTTTAAGACTGACATGGACAGTCTAGATTCGATTTCTTAAGGAATTAAGTATGTCAACCAGCCAACTTCCTCCTTTAATTAAAAGTGTAGGCTGCGCATTTAGAGCGATTTTATTGGTCGGTAGCAAAGAGGGGACGACAGGCAGCAATATGGGCATGGACGACCGATGGTACGGCGGCACAAGCTAGGGCGAACCGACCGGCGAAGTGGCGCGGCCGCGCCTCTTTTGCTGCTTCCTTTATTTGCCGCAATTCCTTTTTTATTTCTTGTTTTTCAACTTTTGGTAGGATCCTTCTCCTACTAATCCATGATGGATCAATTTCCTAGTTTTCCTAGGTTTAGTCTCGACCAATAGGGTTCGAGATATTGTGCAGACCGCAAAAACCTAATTTTTTTAAATTGATAAAATTAGGTTAGAAAATTGAATTTTGCGAGATGACACAAGATTAATCAATTTGGTGAATTTTGCGCGTTGACACAAAATCACTAGTTTTTATCTCAGAGAGCAGCGCAGCTTGAGTGTCTCTAATTGAGTATTTTCATGCACTTCTTAATCCTTACACTTCGGGAAACTCATGCTGCTCAGCTGCGAACGAATATTAGTTGTCACATCATGTCAATATTCAGAGTTCAGCTGTGGACAGGGCATATGGAAAATACTCAACAAGCCATGAATTGGTGAATAATGCAGGTGGGAGATAAACAAAATTTACAGAATATCTGGGATTTTTGCAACCAACACTATTCTGAATAAATTTCATATATAAGTATATTGAATTTCTCAATACATATGTAAGTAAAGAGGCGTAGGCACACATCACTTCTAAATGGCTCTCTTTCTTTGCAAAATGATGGCACATTAAATTCATGGTTTTACAATTTTAGCCTGAACTAAAAACCACCATCATGATTAAGTCCCCTGCTTAGTATGTAACAGTGACATTGTTGCGTGGTAAGCACTAGATGGTGACATTCGAAAATGAAATTGAAAGACGAAGCAGGTAGATATTAGGCCTTCAGCAGAGAGACCGCGCAGCTAGTGGCCTTCGTAGTAGCGTGTTGGTAGCTCGGCTATGGGGTGTGAGTGTGGTGGGCCCAACCATCTATTCCCATTCATGGAGCAAGAAGGAATCCTTCTTCCGTTCGAAATCTTGAAACTCTATTCGTATAAAAGTGGTATCGACTTTTTTTTTTTTTTTTTTTGCTCATCCGGATCCGTGCTTTCGTCTGCAGCAGCCGGCTCCTCTTCGTCACTGTCAGCAGCTCCATCACGAGCGTGCCAATTGTCAGCGGCAAGGTAAGTACATCTTGTTTTTTCTTCTTCTTTTTGCAAGTATGAACTTTAGTTGTACGTATAACTTCCACGGCTTTGAAATTTCATCCAATCCTGAGTGAACTCCTGAAGATATTTCCGCTGCTAAGCCAGGAGGCATTAATGATTCCAAAGACATGCCAAATATAGATGATGACTTCTTGGAAGTGTCTTATACGAATGTTAGGACTCATCATAATCATGTGATGGTACTTCTTTCTAAACCAGAGGGTGTAGAAGCTGTACCATCGATCTTCTCCGGAATTTTTAATAAGGTCATGTCTCCAGAAGAATGAGTATCTAGCCTCTCCAGTGGATTTCAAAATTTGCCAAACTCCATTGCGCTTGATTTTAAGTGGCCTTGACTTTAAGTTGTTTGGTGTCTGGACTGCTGAGTTGTAATTAAAATGTTATTTAAACTCCTGAGCATTGACTGGAACGATATTGTATTTATTCTGACTCTTTAGCTCATAGGCCTATTCTTTAGCTGATTGCGATGATGATATGCTTGGAATGCTTGTATGGGAAAAATCTCCCGGAGTCGTTGGGTGAAGTAGACGAGCTGAGAGGCATTCCGTTGCCGACGTGCTGCTATCAAGTCTTCAAGGACTTCGTTCCAAGCGACATCCTTTGAACCATCTTAAAAATCTTGGATTGTTGTATGGAATGGGATGCGATGAGCAGTCCCCAGTTACACTTATGTTTGGTTACCAGAGCTGTATTTTTGAGTCGGCTTGGGAATACAATGCTGTCTTGTTAGGAGGGATAGATGCGTACTAGACCCGATGGCATGACCGGATATGTGAAGATATCTCTACCGCATACTTTTGGAGGGAAAGAAATCCTCATCAAATTTGCAGCGCTCTGGTTGTCTATCTTCTATGAGCTGGAGAGATTTTCGACTGTGTGGGGATCTTATGCAAGCCTTCAATCCCCCCAAGTATGATTCACGTGATTCTTCGTATGAAGTTTTGCTTCATCAACAGTCAATGCGAATTTTATTGTTTGTTGAAGAGTCTCGGAACGTTCACATGAACTGTAGTTCTGTTTTACCGTTGATCATCAACAGGTCCCTTGATAGTAATTCTTCAGCTGAGGTGCGTCATATTTGGCTTTGCTCAAGGGTGATACGGCTATAAGTATCTTTGGATCTTCCTTTGGGGTCTTTGATGCACGTGTACGGCTTCATGTTGAGAAATTCATGCGGCTCGTAAATCTTTGACAGTGAAGATGTTGACATCAAAAATAACCTGGTTGAGGGACGTAAAGGCATCCCGCGCTGGAGTCCCCAGGTGTAATTATCTTGAGCCTATTTTCTACTGAAAGATGTCTTTCCATTGCATTTGCTTGTAAGGTGGTTGATGAATTGACGAAAGCGGAAATCTTTTGGATCCATCATTTGTTGATCAATGGGCGGGAGTCGCACTTGATAGACCGGTATTGTATCCATACTTCTGGCAGCCCATGCACCCCTTCCATAGGAAATTGGAAATCTAGAAACATCGAATCTGACTTTGTCGGCGATGTGGTTGTTGATGCGCAGCTTTGTGCAGGCCTTGGGTAGGCGGTGTTGAGTTCTGAGTAGGTGATGTGGAAGACATGATGCGGTTGGTCTGTGTGGCTTGCTGAGGAGCGACTTTCCTCTTTGATTCTTTATTGATAACAACACTTATGAATGGCTGAACCAAATACTGCTTGTTGGTCAGGCGCCTTCCAGACAGGAAGGTGATGATATCCTTACGCTACATCTTTGAAGAGTGGACTTCTTGGTTGACCGTCTCTTCTGAGTTGAAGAGGTATTTGACAGTGAACGGGTTCCGTGTTGAGCCTTAGTCCCCAAGTGTGGTTTACATGGTTCTATCTTGTATGGTCGGTGGGTTGACCATGATAAAGATATTACCATATTGCATCCGTACTGGTGACTCTATTACTTCCTCTATGGGAAACTAAAATATGCCGAAGTTCGGTTTACCTTTGTCTGTAGTGGTTGTTGCTACGGTAAAGCTCTGGCTGGTATCAAAAAACGAGCACCAACGGGCAGCAGCTGTGATCAGAATAGACTGCATTTTCGTGGGAACAAAACAGGTTGGATGGATCTTGGATGTCTACGGTAACGATCCTTGACAGGGAGGAGTGGTGGCTACGAACACGGACCCGACAAGGAGAAGCATGGTGACTACGAGCATGGACCTGGTAGGGAGAGGCGTGGTGATGGTGGTCATGGTCTTTGGTAACCATGACCACGAATCTTGGATGAGTGGAACATGCATAAGTAGTGGTATCTATGTCCATGATCTTTAAGAGAGCATAGGTGGTGATGCTAGCCACGACCACGAACATTAAAAGGCTTTGATCGGCCGTTATGTCCTAAAGGATGAGTTTTTTCCTTTCATATAACTCACATACGTGAGTTTATTTTTCCTTCTATTCTTTCTCCTATTTTATTTTCGGTGAAGCAGCTCCCCCTGATTCCCTATGTGCGGAAGCTCGCCTATTGTTGCTTGCCTAATCGTAAGTGTAACCTTGGTGTATTGATTTACTGAAAATTTAATATTTGTGTCTTCTTTCCAAAACGGCCGCAAAATCTTCACCTAATGTCGGAATGAAGTGGTTGACCTGTCATTCTTTAGCTAAGAGGAAGATATAACTTATTTAAAAAATAATCTTGATCCTGAGTCCGTTTGGTGGGTGAAAAGGACCTGACACCGAGAATTCAAAATTTCTTAGGAAGAATTCTGTAGGTTTTCAGCTGTCACGTAGTCGAGAGTTTTGGCTGCCATTTATAGCTCATTCATATGATTAACGTGCACTTTTAGTATGTTGTAGAAGACTTCCATACAAATCGTTTGGTATAGGGATCACTCCCAGATTATTCACCAATTAGCGACAACTTACATTCCTCCAGAGGGCAGTGCAAAAACGTTTCTGATGGAGTTCTTGCAAAACGACCCGGAACCTTTCTAAACTACATGACATGTCCTAGAACACTTTTTAATAAATGTTTAGGTTGCTAATGGACATGTTTTATGAATTTTATGGTTTGTACTTGAATATCCATGCTTGAACCATTTTTTGCTATTCTATGATTTTTCAGCGGGGGTACGACCCAAACTGAGAAAGACATGAGGGAGTCTTGGAGATTACCGTGGGTGACATTGCTGATGAGGTGTCTCTGTTGGTGAGTTATGTCTTGATGTGTTAGCGCCAGCAGTAGACATGGAAGTTGAGGGCTTTAATTTTGGATCTCTTGATGTAGTTATCGAGATGCCTGTTATATTGCTGGAACATCCTGTCCAAGTCTTGAGGGTGATCGGCTCGGGAATGAAGAGATATTAATGGTAGGGAGCGTCACCATTTGGAACCGATCGGAGGTGTTGTTCGGCATGTTATTGTTGTACCCGGTTGATAGACGCATTTATGTGTCTATTTTGATCTCAATTATATGTATTGTTAGTGCTCGATTTTGTACTTATTTGATTATTTTATGTTTTTGTAGGTGTTTTTGGAGAAATAAGCTTTTGCGGCGAAAATTGACTCGAAAAGTGATGTTTGCACTCCCTAGAGAAAGTACTGGTGGTACCCCATAAATATGTTAAAGGCACCCCGGAGTAGTGTTACTGGCACCCAAGAAGAATCACTAAAAGCACCCGAAGAATTACTATTTACACCCAGCTGATAATTGCACCCTTACTTTGGATACGGGCTGTCCTTTCCTTTTCATTTCAAAAGAGAAAACTGGCGGGAAAAAGAGGCAGTTAACTGCATATGTTTTGATCGGGTTTGGGCGTGTTTGGGATAGATTTAATCGTTGGGTTTAGCTGGGATAATCCTGTTAGGGATAAACAGGCTTAGAATGGATGGTTGGATCAAGCGAATTGGGCCGTATCATAGAGTTTGGAAAGAACAGGGGAGGAGAAATATTGCCGGAGTATTTGATGTTCCGTGAAGATTATGGGAGAGTTTTTCTCTTGGATTTTGATTGGTTTCGAGTTGTCGTGTTCAAACAAGGATGTTTCACGTAAAAAGGGAAGGAAATCTTTGTTATTCGATTACACGGGGAAGGTGAGGTATTAACGAGACTTTTGGATTTAATTTTGGAAGTAACGTGCTGTTTGGAAGAAGAAATATCCTCTTAGGATTTGGTCCTGTCGATAGAAGAGAAGTTTGGGTTGGAAAAAAGGAATATAATCCGTGTAAGAAAGTAAAGAAGAATCAGAAGAAATATTCATAACTTCCGGCAAAAGAAAAAGAAAAAAAATAAAGCATATATTTCGTCGAGATTAAGCCGGCATGTGAGGTATATATAGCCTAGGATTTATGCATAAAAATCTGTCGAGAGTTAGGGGTGGTTTCAGAGCAACAAAAATCGCTGCAGATCGATTCTGCAGTAGCAGCAGAGAAGAGGAAGAAGAAGAGTTGCAGACGACGTATCAGAAGTGTCGTTCTCAAGAACCCTAAGCTGAAGAACATATAGCTGCAGAGAACAGTCGCAGTCAGTGTCTTATATTCAAACTGTTCTGTAACAGTCCATTAGTAACTATTATCTTCAGTTTTAGTAACAGTGACTTCTGTGACGCCATTATAGTGTTACAAATTCCTGTGTGTATTATTTCTTCAATAAAAACACCTTTTGAGCCATGAGTTATTATTTTGAGCGTGTTTTCACCATGAAAAGCTAAACCCCAACAATGGGACGACAGAGGAAGTTGTATTTCATCCATGTGGTAATTTAGTTAATTCTTTATTTACTTTTGCATCGATTTTAATTGAATTAAGATTTCGATTAATTACCTGTGACTTTGTTTGATGGAGCATGCTTATTCCTAGGGATTCTTGATGCGCCATGCTTATAATCTACAAGTGATATTTTATGGAATCTACTTTGGCAAAGAATAAAGTTAATATTTGTTTTGTTTTGAGCTATAATTGCCTAGGATTGATATTTGAATCAATTGACTATGGAAAATAGTGAAATCCCGAGTCTCAGTCAATTCTTCATCTCGACAACTTTTGTATATATTTTATTATTTTTGTTTATTAAGTCTTAAAACCAATCTCATCAAGTCCGAGTTGAACGAACTTTATTTACCATTTCTACAATCACATCACCGGTGTAGGCTCTTCTGGTAGGCGATTTGGAGAACTCTTCGAGTCATAACATCTGGTGATACTCGTATTCCCTTTAAGTATTCCAAAGATGGGAGATATGTTCTTCAGCATTACCTGTTTCCCTAGGAAAAGGAAACATGGGAGACGTGGGTAGGTTGGGTGAAGTAGGGGGACATGGATAGGACTCATCTCAGGTCAGTTTCAAGATCCCAGGATTCGAAAGAAATAAGGGTGACCGGTCATGAATATAAAGGGGAATCAAAATGAATCCTTTGAGTCTTAGGGCTATTTCCATCCATTAGATCGAAACCAGTCTGCGCTTCTCGGATCTCCTTTACGTGAGGTTATCTCGGCTGCGGATTCTTTCCTGGCATGATGACGCGGGCATCGTTATCTTCTTGAGGATGCTTTCTTGACGTGTCGGCTCCAGTAGATCTGAAGATGTCACGGGCTTGCTCTTGCTTGGGTTGGCATAATAGGCAAACCCTTTTATGATGATTTGAAGATGTGTCAAGCCTTCTTTGTTATTGCAGATGTACGAATTCCCGAAATTACGCCATGCTTTCTTGACGTGTCAAGCCTTGCTGATGAAGTGATAGCGGATACTCCAGACCATAAAATGGTAGCAGTGGTGGAATAGAGATAGACCTTTGCTTTTGTGATCTCTGCATGTGCCTTTCTAGGACTCCACTGGTGTTGAGATTTGTTGTCGACTATCTCCATAATGGAACAACGGTTATGCGAATCTTCCCTTTATCTCTCTGGGTATGGACCCTGGCGACATTAATATCAGAGATAACTTTGAGGCGTTTCCGGCTTGTTCCATATAACACTTATGGTGTTGCAGAAAAGACGGTTACTGCATCCGGATCTCGAAAGAAGCCATTGTGCCCTTCTAAGTAGTAGTCACGTCTTCTTGTGTCTCCATGAGGCTTTCTGGTCCTTTCATCTGGGAGATTTACTGGTGCTCGGCTATCCAAGGCATTCCCAGTAGCATTGCTTGAAAAAAGCACTTTTGTGAGGCTTCTTAACGAACGGAACACCAGAATTGAAATTGGTTGTTGAGCCTAAATTGAGTTTAATGATTGAATTAGATCTAAGATCCACCCTTTTTAAATTGAGAAAAATGGAATGAAAATTGAGAAACTGATTTGGCAACCGAGAGATTAATCTCCCACTGTGGTCGCCAATTTGTAGTATGGTAAAAAATGATTCTGCTGAAAATGGTAAATTGGGTGTGCCGCCGAGAAACGAATCTAAACCCTAAACAAATGTACTGCACATGAGTACTTTAAATTCGAGAGATCAATCTTTACAATTCTAGCCTAGACTAAGAAATGGCCATTCCGGTGTACAATTCTGGCCTAAACCAAGAAATGGCCGTTCCAGTCTTGCTTCGGCCACAAAATGAAGGAAAAGGGTTGATCTTAGGGAGGAAAGCATTGAAGGTGTTGAGATCAGAATGATGAATTATGAAGGTGTGGTTGTTTTATGACTTGTATCAGAATGAAGAACCGGCTTGCAGAATATAAGCTATAAGTTCCTGGTGTTTTCTAGATACTTGTGTTGATAACCAAAATCCGTTGTAGGTTGAAATAGATTGAAAACCTATTTATACAAGTCATAGTTGAACGCACTGATCTCGTAGGAAGTGGAGGTAGTTAAGTAGTGGAGAAGTGGGGATCATGTAAAAGTGGTGAAAACCATGTCCCTGTCATGAAGGGAAGTCTGGTCAGCTTTACACCCACTACTCCTTTACCGCTATCAACCGTCCGTATTTCCTGACACTTTCTCATAATGGGCGTGTTGCACGCCGCACTCTGTAAGCCGCCAGACTAATACCCTGATGAGTACCCCCAAGTTTGTGACATGTTTGATGTCTCTAGTATTTTGTAGAAAAATGTGTAGCTAGTTGCTGAGTGGGTCTTGCTTGCAATACCTAATTATTTCGACCAATCACGCGCAAGCAAGGCGGCGGGCAGTCATATGTGACAAGTCAAGTCATGAGACTTGCCGTAAAAAAATAGCATGCAATGCTCTTAGGTTGAATAATTAAGTTATTTTTGAAATCAATATTCATAAAATATCGCATGTATTCGATGCATGTAGAGTAACGCTTTTAAGCAAGCAGCTCAAAATAATCGATGCTCATGAAGCATCGCTGTATAAAGATTGTTTCTATTAGTCGCGGAACTTAATGTCTTAAAAATAGCATGGCCGACCATCTTCAGGAAGCTTCCAGGAGCTATCCATTTACATTAAAGATGAGGTGGTCGGTCCCTATAGGAGAATGATAGCTGGTAGCCATTTTGACATCCTATTGGTTGGCCAAAATTAAATCTAAACCGGTTAAATTGGCTAGCCAAGTTGGATGGATGAGATGATTTGCGGAAGTTATTGGTTGCCGCTAATTTATCTAAGACTCTTATGAGTAGCGTTGCCAACTAACTTTGGGTAGCTGCCAGGAGCCGTATGGGTAGGCTGAGGATAGGCCGATCGGGTTTCATGGAAGAGGGGCTGCCAGCAATCACGACGCATCTCATTGGTTCCTCGAAATCAGATCTAAGCCGATCGATTTTGCCGGCGAAGTTGGATGGCCGAGATCGTTTTGCGACAGTTATATACTTCCTTTGGTCGAACTCGAGGCTTTTAAAGCCGTGTGGCCGACACTCTTTGGGCGATCGGTTTGCGGCATTGCTGGCAGGTTTGAAGCAATGCGATTGGTCGGGGCTATAGCTGAGCTTCCGGTGAGCATATCTGTGCCTCACCGGTCGCTTAAAATCAAATATTGGTAGGTCAATTCGGCTGGCGAAGTTGGACAGCCAAGATTGATTTAAGACTGCCATGTGCCATCTTAATTCGATGAAAACCCTTTTTCATCCACGCGGCTGGCCTATTTTGGCTAGTGGTTATTGTTGTTGCTGGCAGGCTAGGGGATTCCAATTGGTTGGAATAAAAGTGGGCCCGCTGGTGAATACCATGGAGCTTGTTTGGTCGCGGTGGGAGAAGGCCAAGCTCGTTAAATCGGCCGGCCAAATCGTGCGGCCATGGTCGTTTTAAGACTGACATGGACAGTCTAGATTCGATTTCTTAAGGAATTAAGTTTGTCGACCAGCCAACTTCCTCCTTTAATTAAAAGTGTAGGTTGCGCATTTAGAGCGATTTGATTGGTCGGTAGGAAAGAGGGGCCGGCAGGCAGCAATATGGGCATGGCCGGCCGATGGTACGGCGACGCAAGCTATGGCGAACTGGCCGCTGAAGTGGCACGGCCGTGCCTCTTTTGCTGCTGCCTTTATTTGCCGCAATTCCTTTTTTATTTCTTGTTTTTCAACTTTTGGTAGGATCCTGCTCCTCCTAATCCATGATGGATCAATTTCCTAGTTTGCATAGGTTTAGTCTCGACCAATAGGGATCGAGATATTGCGCAGACCGCAAAAACCTAAGTTTTGTAAATTGATAAAATTAGGTTAGAAAATTGAATTTTGCGAGATGACTCGAAATTAATCAATTTTGGTGAATTTTGCGAGTTGACACAAAATCACTAATTTTTATCTCAGAGAGCAGCGCAGCTTGCGTGTCTCTAATTAAGTATTTTCATGCACATCTTAATCCTGACACTTCGGAAAACTCATGCTGCTCAGTTGCGAACGAACATTAGTTATCATATCATGTCAATATTCAGAGTTCAGCTGTGGACATAACATAGGGAAAATACTCAGCAAGCCATGCATTAGTGAATAATGCAGGTTGGAGATAAACAAAATTTACAGAATATCTGTGATTTTTGCAACCAGCACTATTCTGAATAAATTTCATATATAAGTATATTAAATTGCTCAATACATATGTAAGAAAAAAGGCATAGGCACTCATCACTTCTAAATGGCTCTCTTTCTTTGTAGAATGACGGCACACTAAATACATGGTTTTACAATTTTAGCCCTGAACTAAAAACCACCATCAACACTTTCCAACTCTTACCTGTTTACAATTTCACTAGCAGCAGTGACTATAACGCAAAAACTTCGAAAACTTGCTCGTTCCTTCAAACCTGCAAAGACGAGCAAAATTCATTATTCAAAATCATAACTTGATTTTTTCATAAAATGGTGAGCAATTCACGTAACCTTCACTGTGTGAGCAATTCACATAATTTTCACCGTGTGAGCAATTTACATAACCTCCACCGTGTGAACATTCACTGATTTTATATTGTGTGTGCATACACTATTAAATCACAAAATTTATGAAAACATTATTTTATCAAAAATAATTGTTTGCTTTTAACAATTGCTTAAAATCAAAATTTGGTTTTACACAAAAAAATTATCGTGAATAATTCACGTATTTTTTTTTTAAATAAAAATAAAAATATAAATTACGTGAGTAACTCACGATTTTTTTGTTTTGACGTGAGTTAAATAAAAAAGAATTTTTCTTTTCGCTCGAACGAGCATTCGTCTATGAAACGAGGGTCTTTTCTATTTTTGTGAAAGTCCGCATATTCAAAATAAAATTTTGTTTTCATGAAAGTTCATAGGCAAAGTTTTCTTCACTGCAATTAGATCATGTCTATTCAAAATATATCTTTCTTTCATGCTGGGGATTATTGTTCGTTTCTTAAACTAACGGACGGGCGTCCGTTTTCTAAAACAAATTTTCGTAGAAAATTTACGACATGCATATACACATATGGTTTTGTTTTATGAACAACTCATGAATAACAAAAAAAAAAAAAAAAAATTTTTTAGGGCTTTTTGATAAAGTACCCCTACTTTTAACATTACACTAAAAAAATGCCCCCGTTTTTAAAAATTTGTTAAAGTACCCTTGCCTTGACCGTTTTATTCAAAAAACGGTAAACGGCAGTTTGAAGCTGTTAACGCTTAGGTGGCATGGTCAAAATGCCCAAAAAGCCCTTCCTCCTGAGTAAAGTTGAATTTTCTTGAATCGTCGAGTCGACTCGACTCCAAATCAACTTCACTTCTTCTTATTGCCTGCGACACCAACACCATGCTCTACAATATAAACAAGTCTACCAACATGCATCGAACCATTCTCATGCTCAGTTCATATGCATTCCATTTAAATCTCAACTGCACAACCTCAAAACCACCTGCAATACATTACTTCCATGAACTGCAACAAATACATATCTTTCAGCTTCACCATACCAACTCCATAATTACCTCCATCTCTTCAGTCTTCTGTAACTTCAATCCCACAACTGCTCAGCCATCACCTGCAATTCAGACATGCGCATCCATTGTCTTCCATTACTCCAGACCAGCACAATCATGTACTCCGCTTATCATTAAGCTTCAACAGCAACATCTCTGTAAGTTACAGCTTGAATTCATCACTGCCTAACCATTGCAGTATCACCAACCATCTCACCCCAACTTCAGTTGAAACCCCTCTCTGCTTCCATCTTTGACTCAGCTTGTAATGTCACCAGTTTGAGCTAAGCAATCAAACTCAAATCCTTACAATTCCAGCAACACCTCCCTGTAAATTCCTAACATACATCTAAATACAACCGCAACAACATCTTAATAAAACCCTTACAGTTTGATGCTCAATAGAACCCTGTCTACAACCGGTCGGTGCCGTCAGCCGGAATTTGACCTGCGGTGGTCGGCGGGAGCTCCGACGGATTTTTCTTCTTTCCTCCTTTACTGTTTGGACGTGAGGGAGATGAAGAGGGGTGGTCGGCCAGGATTTTTTTTTTTTAAGGTTTCTTCCCTTTTATAACTATTTTATTTCAAGAAACCTGATTAAACAGGGATTTCCTTTTGGGCCCGGGACCGTAAACGCTAAACCGACCAAAATTGGGCACCCGGTCGCCCGAATCAGCGGTGCTTCATCTCTCCGTACTCACGGGATGACACTCTATCATACCGCCAGAGTCCTTATTCAGGCATTTGCTCGTACATGACATCATTGGAGCAAATCGTGGATTCTGAAAATGCCTTTTTACGACTAAGTTCAACTACTTATCTCGTCTACTGGAAAATCACCATCCAGTGCTTACTGCGGAACTTGACTGTCCCTTACTAAGCAGGGTACTTAATTTTGATGGTGGATTTTCAACAAAGGCTAAAATCGTAAAATCATGATACTGCATGTTTCCGACCCAGCTTCAGAAATGTATGTGAAACTCATATTTTATGATCCGTGAACCATTTCACGATCTCTGACGGAACGAGCATCCTCTCAGAGCTATGATGAATATGTTCCCCGAAAAGCCTCTCATCCGAGCTTTCGACACTTTGCACATTTCATCATCACCTCTACGTAGAATCAAAATGATTAGACGGCTCCTAGACATATTGCATGCTAGTATAGAGCGCGAACGTCTTCAGGACGTCACACTGTTTGTTGTTCCCTGACAATGTAGAGAAAATGTGTATAGAATATTTTAATGATTGGACGGCTCCTAGACATATTGCATGCTAATATAAAGCGCTAACGTCTTTAGGACGTCACACTGATTGTTGTTCCCTGACTATATATGCACAATATTCAGAACGAGTATCTTCCATTATCTCATACCTCGATTCTCGAATAAACCCGCTCCTACACATATCGCATGCTAGTATAGAGCAATTCATAGATTAATTCTAGCATGTCATTCATCAATTGAATTCCTAGAAAATAATATATTTATCTCATTACTATGTTCCATGGCTGATCCTCAGCTGTATTCCATGGATTAGTAATAGGTAATCATTCTATCTCATTACTCCGTTCCATGGCTGGTTCTCAGCTGAATTCCATGGATTAGTAATAGATACTCAATTTATTTCATTACTCCTTTTCATGGCTGATTCTCAGCTGAATTCCATGAATTAGTAATAAATATTCACTGATCGGGCATCTAGGCCACCACCGAGTAAGCCCCGATAAAATGGTGCAAGTGTACTTAGCAATAATGCATGAACGAGCACCCGAATGCACGAACAAGCATTCAAAAATAATAATAAAGAGGCGCCTAGGGAGACCGAGACCACCGACCGACCGGTCATGCCGTCGTGGCCAGTCCCGCTCCTCTTCCTTTTATTTTATCTTATTTTATTATTTTTCCTAATCTCATGAAAACTCCTTCAGTCGAGCAAACTTCCTCGTTTGAGCAAAACTCTTAGTTTTTCCATTTTTTCCTTCAGACGATGAAAAAATAGTAAAAAATAGGAAAAGTTGTCACGGGACCGGGCCACCTAGCCGGCCAGCCATGCCCTAGCCGTGACCGGTCCCACACCTTATAATCCCTTATTTTCTTATTATTATTATTTCCTTCATCTTATGAAACTCCTTCGTTTGAGCAAATACCCTGGTTTTTCATATTTTCTCAAATATTGCTCAAACCATCAAAAGGCCAAAAAGTCAAATGGTCACATGATCGACTAGGCTACTCACTACTCACTACAAACATTAAAATATTATTATTTTAATATAGCTAGAATATTGATCGTACGAGCAAAGTTCTACTTGCTCATTCGAGCAAAATCGAGAGTTTCAGTCAAGATCAAACTCTTATGAAAAATCCAAAATATTGCTCGAACGCGTGTTATGAAATATCAAAATTCTCAGAATTGAGACACGGACAATAGGGTGACACATACTGTCCCACATACTTAACTGACCAAGGACGGCCCTTAGGCTTGCAAGGAGACGGTCCCACATACTTTAACAATTTTGACCTAATTAATCTTCTACAGTTCATATTGGGTTAAAACTCTTTCCAACCAACTTGGAACTTGTTCAATCGACCACCAGCTGGTCCCACGACCACCAAGGGCCGGTTTTATACCCCTTGGTCGGTTCCTCATCTCTCCATAATTAGGTTTTACTGCCTAATGCTCAGACGAGGACTTTTTTAATAAATGATTAAACCAGCATTTAATCATCTTTCCACTAACTGGTTTGCAAAGGACTTTGGTGTTTTCTCATTCGAAAATCTGGGCGCTACATGGGCGGCCATCATCCCATGTATCTGGTACCTCTCTCACTCAGTGATTGATTTTCAGTAAATCATTAATTGATCAGCAATCGATCAAAATTAGGATTTTGAACTGGTCTCTCTGCAAATCATAATTCTGAGAAAGTTTAAGCACTAATAATTTTATGTTGATCCAGCATTCAACATCTTGATTAATTATATAATATTCGGCCCAGCTGCCAATATTTTAAATTAATATTTTATTTGGTCATGTTACCAATAATTGTTTAAACGAGCAATATTTGCTCAGACTATTAATATTCAGTAATCCGTCAAATGAGCAATATTTGCTCAGACGGACCAGTAATATTATAATGTTTAATAATTCATCAATATAGCAATATTCGCTCAGACGAGTAATATTTGCTCGTGCTATGAACTATACATATGTCCTAGTAGACATGTTCAATCCATGAATCAAAGAGCATTCTTCAATCATGCTCGACTCAACAATACTTAGACTCATCGTCTAATCAAGTCAACAACTGACTAATTAAATATACGTTTGCCTCGCAGACTCCACAATCATGAGGCATCAATCATGTCACATGGGGGATATTAATTAGGGTTTTGTCCTGGCGTCCTACGGCACGTGTGTTCATCCATGATGAGAAATGTGATTAAGTCGTGCAAGTGGTTGAGGGAGTTAGCAAATTAGTGGGTAGACAATCAACCAAGTCTCCGCACGACTTGGAACTGTTTTAACCATGATTTTCCACTTTCTCACTCTTTCACTCGAGCAACCGTCACACTTACTGGAGATCAACGTGTCTACATTCTAGCAATATAAATAAGTTTTCTGAATCCACAATTGAAAAAGAACAGACAACGCTCATCTAACCAAGAATTCTCATCAACTTTCAACAGAGCAGAATTCATTCAATCAGTCAGAACTTATTCGAACCCAGCAATTCATCAACTTGCAGAAAACATCAACACATTTATAATCCTTGATCACCATTGATCTCACACACTTCTCATCTTCCCTCCTACAGATCGACCCTCTTCCCTTTTTGTGACCGAATTGACTCTGGAACGGCCATTGTCTTGGTTTAGGTCGGAGTCCTACAGATTGATCTGTCGAACTCAAAGCACTCACGTGCAGTGCATCTGTTTGAGGTTAAGAAGTTTGCTCGGTCGAGGAGTCCCGTCCGCACGGTCATCTCTTCAGTTTCCTAAAAATCCAGCAAATTGTTTTTCCCCATCAACACTAGGACTAGTAGCAACACTTGGGATTTCATTGCAACTTTTTTTTTGTTATTTCCGTAATAGCTCGGTTAGCAGCTCGCATAGATATTTACTTTACAAATTCAAGTTCAACACTACATACCTTGACGGTATCTCATGTACTTCTAGGAGTATGCACTGGAGATAACACGTTATTCACTAATTCATAAGTAACCAATCAGCTGGGATTTACTTTATAATATTCAATTGCAACATCTACAACATTGGTGTCACTCGGGTTATTTACCTCTTGTGCCATGGAAGATCCTAGCATCGTATACTATTCCTCAAGTTAATTGAAGCAGGTTTTCCCATATATTGCATAAAAAATTTCTTTTTTCGCATCACATTCTTCCCATTATGTTATTTCTTAACAACCTCAGTCCTCATAGCTCCAGGACATCGCTTACATGCTCCAAAACTATGTCCAATCGATTTACAATATGTGCAAAGAGAAGGAAGTCTTTCATATGTGATGTAGGCCATGAAAGAAAATCCATCTCTCTCAACTAAAATCTCATCATGCAGCTTCTCTGAAAGATCAATTTCCATAGAATTTTTTTCAAAGTTATCATATGCTCGATTAGATCTAGAGTACTGTCATCCACCTTCAATAGTGTTCCTACAACACTTGCAATTTCGAATAGGGTTTTTTTGCGCCAATATTCCAAGTGAACGCCATATATACGAATACACACTTGTGCTAGAGTCTATCTTTGATATCAAAACTAAAATCCTTAATCCAGCATTGTAAGTGCATCATACTAGGTTTCAAAGAGATTGAATCAATATAACGAATCACAGAAACAACTTCAACTGAATTGAAACAAATTTTTTTTATCATTTATTTAGAGAAGAGATTACCTAGGAAATGTTAGAACGCCATTATGTAAGCATTTTTTTTTTCCTTATGTCTTCATCAGATGAGAACCTGTATAAAAAATTAAACCTGTATAAAAAATTAGATTGTTCTTAGATTCATCACGGCCTCTGAGATATTCATCTTCATATATATTTATTGATAAACTATTATTCTTCACAATATGTTTTGGCAATTTAGAAAGAAAAATCCATTCATTTTCCAAACCAGATGCCATAGGTGCCTAGGAGATGGGTTATCCACAGGTTGTGGAACTATAGAAGCAGGATTGTTGATACTATTAACAGTACTAATCATGAACTGATGATTCTTATCATGATTTAACAATTTCTAAAATCTCGATAATCATTAGCAGAAACCATCGAACCTAGAAAGTTTTCGACAAAACCCTAGAAAAAATTCTTAAAGTTTTCACACATAAAAAGAATTAAAACATGATTTAACAATTATAATCGTTTGTTATCCAACGAGCAACTGGCATAATATGTGACATTGGCATGATAATAACAAAAAAATTGGCAAAGCTAGGATACACGATGCATCCTGCATGAGTTGGCAGAACTTGCATAGGCGCACTGGTTAAAAGATGTTGAGCAACAAAGACGACACTTGTTGGGAGGTACAGTCCTTTCCACAAGCGAAATCAACATCATGTGTCCTTGCACATGGAATTATAGTTTTCTAAAGTAAAGGAACCATCCCTTAGGAAAATTAATGGTATAGTTTGGTTGTTTGTAAAGTAGGATCTAATTGCCAGATCGTTACTAGTTGGTTACGGTTTGCAAATATCTTTGTAAGGCTATAAATCACCCAAACTTGTGAGCGCTTGGATACCCTGTACAAGAAGAGTTTGTGTAACCCTAAATGTGTAACAATAAAAAGCATAAGACCGAGTTTAAAGAGTAAGTTCCATTGATGTATATTGTTCCTTGATTTGGATGCATGATTCCTAGAGTGTGTGGTGAAATCAACATTAGTTGATAAGGGACATAACCCCTATTTACATAATGAATAGAGTTTAACCAAAAATGAAATGGTTGGTTAGTCGAAGTAGGTTGAGATTGCGTTGGAGGATGTAGTATTGTTGATAAAGTAAGGTTGTTGCATTTAATGAGTTTACCCTTTGTTGATGGGTGAAAACGATTTGCTAGTTTTTGAGGAAAAGTGGAGGGCTGTACAACAGGCGGATCCTTAATTGAGCAAATTTCCTAAACCTTTAAAAGATGCACTAAACGGGAGTGCTTTGAGTTCGAGAGATAAATCTGTAGGACTCCGGCCTAAACCAAGACAATGGTCGTTCTGGAGTCAATTCGGTCACAAAGAGGGATGATGGTCGATCTGTAGGAGGGAAGCTGAGAAGTGTGTAAGATCAATGATAATTTAAGAATTGTGGATGTGTTGGAGACTGCTGCAAGTTTGATGAACAATCAGTGAATTCTGATCAGATTGATTGAGTTATGTTCAGTAATGTTCGACTGAAATCTGTTGAATTGAGTTAAGTTCAGATAAGTGTTGACGGATTTTATTATCAAATCATAGATTGATGAACCTATTTATGTTGCAGAAATAGTTAACACATTGATCTCCAGTAAGTGTGACGGTTACAGAGAAGTGGAAGAATGTGGAAGTGGGAAATCGTGGTTGAACCAGTTCCACATTACGTCAGATACTTGGCTGATTGTCCATACACTACTTTGCTAACACCTTCAACTCCTTACATGACTTACTCATATTTCTCATCGTGGATGTACTGTTACATTGTACATGCTATAGGCCGATAGACCAAAACCATAATGAATATCCCCCATGTGACATGATTGATGTCTCATGTATCTGGAGTCTGCAAGGCAGACATGTTTTTAGTTCGTCAATTGTTGACTTGGATAGACTATAAGTCTTATCCTTGATGAGTCGAGCATAACAGATGAATGTGATATGCTTCTTGACTCATGAATTGAGTAGAAGGTGTCTACAGGGACAGTAATAATGCAGAGACGTCGAGTCTGATGAATTGTGATGTATTATGATTTGGATCGACGAACGTCGGTCTAATGAGATTGCTCAATCATGAACCTATTCTGATATGTCGACATGAAATCTACCGAGTTATTGTAGAGTGCTCATTCCTGATCTAATATGTCATGAGTTGTTGAATAAAAAAGTAGGAATTAGAGTATCAGTAAGTGTTGGACTTTTTATCGAATAAAATATTTATTGTCGTCCAAATCATGTTGCTTCTCGGACAGTTGATCAACGAAAATCTTGGTAGCAGGACCGAACATTTAAATATTTAATTAAAATATTGATAGCTGGATCAATATGGAAATTATTGATGTTTATCAGAATTATCATAAATCTTAAACCCTAATTTTGGAGAACTCTGGATCCAAGAAATTGAGAGCTGTCCAATGTGGATATAGAAATATCGACCTACTAATGGGTATGAGGACCGGCTATTGGTGGTGGAGAGACCGGCTGGCGGTGTATGGAGAATTGTCCAACTGGTGGAGAAGGATTCACAAAAATATGAAGAAATACCCAAGATATAAAGGATTATTAAAAATAATCAAGGAGTGTGGGACTGGCCGGCCGTGATGGCCAAGTGGACCGGCCAGGTATGACCATGGTGGTGCACGTGACATCATGTTGGACGTGCATCCATTCCTGAGAATTTAGGTATTTTTGTTGGACACTTGGGAAATTTTTTGGATTTTCATTAGAGTTTGATCTTGACTGAAATTCTCAATTTTTGCATGAATGAGAAAGTAGGACTTTGTTCACACATCCAATATTTTAGAATATTAAAATAATGATATTTTAATATTTGTTGGCGGAAAAAGGCCTAATAGCTACGGGACTAGTTTTTTTTTGGAGAATTGAGCAATATTTGAAGAAATATGGAAAACTAAGAGTTTGCGACCGTGGCCTGTCCCACGCCTCTTTTTTTAATTATTTATTTTCCTTTCCTATTTTGCATAGGTCTCCATATATCCTCATTCATCCTTATTTTGGATGCTCGTTTGTGCTTTAATTCTAAGTACACTCATACCATTTTCTCGGGGCTTACTCGGTGGTGGCCCACATGCCCAAAAAGTGAATATCTATTACTAATCCATGAAATTCGGCTGAGAAAAGCCTTTAATTGAAGTAATGAAATATTGTGATGAAAATAGAATATTTCTAGGAATTCAATTGATGAATGTTGCACTAGAATTAATTAATTAATTGATGACTCTATACTAGCAGGCAATCTGTCTAGCTAGGAGCATTATATTTATTCGAGAATCGATGTATGAGATAGTAAAAGCATGATACTTGTTCTGAATGTTTATTCTACATAGTCAAGGAACATTTGCGACATCATGAAGACGTTATTGCTCGATACTAGTGGTCAACCCATCTAGAAGCCATCCAATCATTCTCGATTCTATACAAAAGTGAATACTGGAATTACTCAGTATTGTTGATGAAATATGCAAAATATTGAAAGCTCAGCCGAGGGGCTTTAATGATTGCATATCTATGCGTGCTCTGAAAAGGCCATACACACACTCAGTCATAATCATCGCGACATGAGCTTTCATGTCTAAATTCTAAAATATGAATTTCATATATTCGTATGAAGCTAGTTCAGAAATATACAAAATTATGATTTTACTGTTTTAGCCTTCGTCAAAAATCTACCATCAACATTAAGTCCCCTGCTTAGTGAGGGACAATCATGTTCCGCAGTATGCACTGGATAGTGATTTCTCTAATTATAAACGAAATAAGTAATTGAATGATAGAGTGTACGAGCAATGGTTTGAATGAAGATCCTGGCAGTTTGATAAAGTGTCGTCCGATAAACGTAAATTGGTGAAGCACCGCTGATTTGGGTGGTGAAATGTCCAACTTGGTGGGTTTACACTTGTGGGCCCGCAACTCAAGAAAGGAAATCCTTGTACCTAATTAGGTTTAGGAAATAAAATTAATATAAAAGTGATGGGACACCTTTTTTTTTTCCCACGGTCGAGCACCTCCACCTTCCTCACGAACGAGCAAATATCCACGGGGGAGAGAGAAACTGTCGGCGCTACCACCGACCACCCGCCAATCTCCGACCCATGTCAGGCCGATTTCCGGCCAACGCACTGCTGATTTTCGGCACCGACACTGTAAGCTTTATTATTATTATTATTATTTTTCTAGGAAGTGGACGCATGTCTAGTATTTTTTAAGTGTGTGCACGAGAATTCACGATTTTATTTACTTTTTAGAATGGACGTTTTTCCGATTTCGAAAAAGTGGACAATCGTCCATAGTAAAAGACTTTTTTTTTTTTTTGAAATCAAGTTTTGATTGATGATATTATTTTTGAAGGTGGACAATTATCCATGGTAAATAATACTATTCGTGACCTTTCACGATTTTGGAATGAATGTCTGTCCAATTTTGAAAAGCGTACGGCTGTCCACACAAAAAAAAATTACGTGAGTTGCTCACGATTTATAAAATAACGAACTTCGCTCGCTTTTGCAAGCATTCTTTGTGAAGAAACGAGCAAGCCTTTAAAGTATAAATCTTGTGCTATCATCACTAGTTGCTAGTGAAATTATAAACATGTAAGAGTTTGAATTGTTACCATTTTGTAGACGCATATTGTTTTTAATTGATGTGAGCATCTTTATCATCCAATATTGTTGCCTCAATTCTATTGCTTTGCTAAAATTTGCATCTTGTACGAATGATATATTGAAGTAGACTGAAAAAGCGGGGGTCTAAAAACCTCACCCAATATTTCATTTAGGCAATCTGTATGGACAAACTCCAATATAATTCCAAGAGAATCAACTAGACAGTCAGACTCAATCAATGGAAATATATCCAAGAGTTGTATCTCTGTTTCACAATGTAATCAGCAAATCAAACAGATAGAAATCCGCGAGCCTGATTATTATGTGAAACAACTTGAATGGTACCAAAGACCAATGTTCAAGTGTCAATCAATTTATATCAACAACCAAAGATTGGATTATCTAATTGATTGAGCTACGCACAACCTGTGATATTTCAATTATATAGAAAATATAATGCGGAAAAGAAATAACACAGACACCAGAAATTATGTTAACGAGGAAACCACAAATGCAGAAAAACCCCGGGACCTAGTCCAGATTTGAACACCACACTGTATTAAGCCGCTACAGACACTAGCCTACTCCAAGTTAACTTCGGACTGGAATAGAGTTGGTCCCTAACCAATCTCACACTGGTTAAGGTACAGTCGCGTTCCTTACGCCTCTGAATCCCAGCTAGACTCTACGCACTTGATTCCCTTAGCTGATCTCACCCACAACTAAGAGTTGCTACGACCCAAAGTCGAAGACTTGATAAACCAATCTGTCTCACACAGAAAAGTCTATTGAATAGATAAATCAGTCTCCCACAGAAATACCTATGAGTTTTGTTATGTCTTTTGATAAATCAAGGTGAACAGGAACTAATTGATACACCTAAAATCTCTATTTGTCTAGACTTATATTCCCGAAGAACCGCCTAGTAATATCAATCACCTCACAATAATTTTAATCGTATGGTAGAGAAACAAGATATTGTGGAATCACAAAAGATGAGACGAAGATGTTTGTGATTACTTTTTGTCTTCCCTATCGGAAATTAAATCTCGAGCAAATCTTAGAGAAGATAGTACTCAATCACGATAGAAAACAGCAAGATCAGAACATGCAACTTGCATAAAGAATGGAAGATCAAGTGCAACACAGCCAAATATTTGTAGCCTTTGTAGACTAAGAGGTCATTTTCCAAATGATTGTCCCTTTGAAGGAAGCAAATGCACTATTGATGGTTGTAAGGGATTTTTATTTCTCATGAAAGCTGTAATAGGAGATGTATATCAGCCGTATGCTTCAAAATGCACCTGCTGTGGGTTTTTCTATTGGATATATGAGCGCCTAGCTCCGTATGAAGATGAATTTGCTAAAATCAACCTTCTACCATGCACAGATCCATGTTGCGATGGTAAGATGAAGTTAATTACCTCTCCTAAAAAATTGTGTACTGGAAAAAGATACTATCTATGTCCCAAATGTGTTAGGGTTAAGTTTTTAAGGTTTGTATGCTCTAATTAAGTTTTTAAGGTTTGTATGCTCTAATTAAGTTTTAAAGTTTTTTAAGTTTTTAACAATCATTCTATTAAAATTTAGTCGGCAAGGTTGTCCTCATAAACCCCGCCGAGAACAATGTGTGAAGAACATCCAGGAACAACATTTTTTGTCTGTTTTGGTCGGCAAGGTTGTCCTCATAAACCCTGCCGAACACAAATTAGTCGGCAATGTATGAGTGCAATAACCTTGCCGACTGTTCCAGGCCTTTTTCCCTTTGTTGTCCTGCATGTACAGTCGGAACCTTACGAAATTAAAACCTGCCGACCCTGGGATGGTCGGCAAGGTCGTGTGATAAATACAATGCCGACCAAAGGAGTTGACACCAAGAAAATCACATCTATTTCATTCATTTTTAGTACTCCAAAGTACATTAACACGAATGCGATTACGAAAGTACTCCAAAAAGATTCCTTATTTCCTAATCATAATCACTCATCACTCAAATCTATTGGAGGGAGTTCATTCAAATGTATTGAACCTCCTTTAGTCAAATCTATGGGACATTCCTTAGACTCATCTAAAGCATTCCAAAGGTGCATGTTGTCCTCATAAAGTTTCATCCATTCCTTGCTCTTGTTGAATATGAAACCTACTTTCTTCGAATTGCTTTCTTATCTTGTTGATATCATTATTAATGTACTCATGGATAGCATGTTGCACCTTCACAATCCCATTTTGACTCGTGAAAAGTAGACTTTTTAGTCTCCCATGAGCTTGCTCTACCATACTTGTGGCCTCAAGTTTGAAATGTTTATAGTCGTAAGTAAAAGCATACACAAACCTCTCTTTATGTGGCGTCAACCATTGTCTCTTGCAATATTCCACTACTTTGGGGTAATTAGTGCCCCAATAATCCTCGAACTCCTTCAAGTTTATCTCATATCTTGCCACACTCATCGACCAAACCAACTTATCCCACGCTTTCATGAATAACCCAAACTTGATCTCACCTTCTTTCCATTCTTCGTCTTCTTTTTTCTTCTCTTCCTCTCTCTCTTCTTTAGTTAGTTTACTAAGACGTTTATCTTCCTCCTTTTCACGTTTAGTACCTTTTTTTGCCTTTGGCTTTTGGATATGATTCCTATAATTCTTTCTAAGATTGCAATGTATATGCCAAGTGCAAAGCAAATTTTGTGCATTGGGAAAAACTATCCTCACGGTGTTCATTATTGCTTGCTCATTATCGGTCACTACAACCCCGGGAGTCTCGTCTTCATGGTAGAGAAGCTTCAAAGTTTCCAATGCCCAAATATAGCTATCATCCTTCTCACGATCCATAAAACACCATGCCACCGTGAACGATTGCTTATCCGAGGTTTGTCCTACAATGTTCAACAAAGGCATGTTGTACCTATTTGTCTTATAAGTACAATCCATGAACTAAACTTGGTAAAAGCACCGCGCCAATTGAATCATATCGGGATGAGCAAGAAAAATACGATCCACCTTCCCCTCAGATGACTCATGGTGTCTCACCGTGTAGTTGTATTTGTGTGCCAACCATTGTGATTCTTCCATTACCTTTCTTCCATCCCATTCAATTCTTTTGATAGTTGCCCTGACCGCATAAATTGTAGACAATGAAGAAAGGTTATGCGGGTCGTCCCTCATGAACTTACCAAGGAGATTGTTTGGTTTAATTCCCCAACTTGTTCTTACTTGTTCGAACTCGTGCGGTTTCAACTTGGCAACTTGGCAGTGCCCAACAAGACTTTCCGGATCTTTATGGTCATGCCAACCAACATCAACTCTACTCATTCTCCACATGTTATCGGTTTCTTTGTTCCTCCAAAAAATAATCTTGAATGGGCATCCACACTTCTTTGACTTCGTCTTGTACACCCTAGCGTCTTCTTATCATACACATAACCTTTTCTCTTGTGACTTGTGTCCGGCCACCCACTACACTCGCATACCATTTCAAACCGCGTATCTCTTTGTTGGGTGTTTTTAACTAGAACGCACATCTTCTCTTTTGCTTTCTCAATTACCTACTTGACCGCGTCGTCTTTTTACTTCCATTCCAAATCAGTAGCATAATGTGCGGAAGTATAAGGACCCCTAACATTGTGAGCTTGAGGATGATCCGTCATCGGTACCAATGCAATCTACAAAACATCACAAGTTAGTTGATATGTACTACAATAGTCGGCAGGGTCTATATATAAAACCACACCGACTAAACTACAGCCGGCATGGTAGAAAAATACAACAGTGCCTACAAAACTATAGTCGGAAGGGTCTACGTATCCACTACAACGCCGGCTTAAGCATGTTTCAAATCCGTCTACTGTGCTGCAAAAATTCTTGTAGTCGGCAGGGTTCATATTTTCGACCTTACCGACTTAATACTGCTCATGAAAAGTCGGAGCATTTGGTAATATATACCACGTCGACGTTCACAGTCGGCATGATCGACAATCGTCGACCTTGCCGAAACTGGGCAGCAAAAGTGAAAAAAAGAAAAGAGAAGCAAAATCGATCATTTGCATGGAAAAATCACAATCTTCACCACGTAAGTTGTCTACCTGATTACTTGCAGCTCTATTCTCTTTTTCTTGGTCATTGGATTCTACGTTTGGCTCAAGACATTCATCACTTCCATACCCATCTTGAGTTTTAGGAAAATAAAAGTGAGGATCATGCATATAATCCATTTGATCATGATTTGCTAGATCATCATACAAGTACTCATCTGTAGGAGGAAAGTTAGAAGACTCCCCAACTTCAAAATCAGGATTAGAATCACTCATCTCACTCATATCACAAATTTCTCAAAAACCCTAACTTTTCCCCCAAAAACTTCCTCTACTACTTCATACTCTTTCTTATTCCCTACTATTTCCAAATCCACTCATATAAGTCAAGTAACTAATCTAAATAATCTAATCATATCAATTAAATTAGTGTTAATCATTACAGGGGCAATTTAGCCATTTAAAAAAATATGGTTAAGGGGTGGCTTCTTTTACTTCAAAATGACCTAGCTTTTGTCTTATTAGGTATACCCCAATTAATCTGGGTATACCCCAATCAAGCCAGGTTTAAAATGAATGAAAAGAAAATAACGAAAAATTGCATATATACAATAAAAAATTCTAGAAATTATCCTATGTATAAAACGATTTAGAAAGAAAGATTTACTAACCCTAGGGACACCTTATCCCAAAACTTATATGGCATCTATAATTCAGCCACATAAATCTTGCAGCCTAAAAAAACGGTTCTAATTAAGTTTAATGTTGAGCTCCATGTTATAGAATGATTTTTTGGGACCTTGATTTGATTTAGACCAACTTCCTTATACTTATAAGAGGTGTCCTAAAGTTAGGAAAATACTATTTTACCCTTTATCCTAATATAAATTATAACTAACCTTATAACCACCAAGACCTAATCATACATATCTAATCTAAATAAATCAAAAAGTGAGAGAGAGGAGAGTCAACAGAAAATTTTAGTTCTGAAAAAGAAAAAAATTCTTCTCTTCTTCTTCCCTCTTTCCGTGACCTTCCTCGTTCGATTGAAAAAACCATCACTTTTAATTCGTTTTTGATTGAAAAGATTGAATATAAATCATCAAAATAGGGTTTAAATGGTAGTTACAGTAGCATGTTCGGTTAGGAGTAGTTTGAAAAAAATGCCAGTTTGCTAACCGAACATTCTGAAACCAAGAACACGAAGAACACTTTGGCTATTACAATTTATTTTTTTCATAACTGAACTCTTGTATAGAACAACAAATGCTGAGTTTGGTTGGTTCACAGAAAAAACATTCTAACCGAACTCCTTTTTGAAAATCAATATGTTGTGTTCGGTTGGTTAAGTTAGTTGGAAAATTTTGTCCCCTAACCGAACTCTTGTATTGAACAACAAGTGCAGAGTTTGATTGTTTAACAAAAAATATATTTGCTAACCGAACCCTTCTCCGAAAACCAATATGTTGAGTTTGGTTGGTTAAAATTGTTGATACATGAAAATAATTACCCCTTAGCAGGGCTGGGGAGGGCCTAAAGAGGAGCCAAGCCCAACATAAAATATAGGAACTTGGGAACCAAAGCCCAAGTCCACTAAGAAGTATCCATAAGGAAGAAAGGATAAGGAGGGGATTAATGGGAATGGAGAAGGTTATTTTAGAAGGAATGGCATTAGTAGTAATTAAGGAGGTTCAGGACATGTGGCATGATGTCATAAAAATATGGGCTTTTAGGAAAGTCTATATAAGAAGGTACATAGTACAATAGAAATGCAGTTCTCTCTCATACCATTCCTAGAAAGGGTTGTCATTGGGTGTGACTAGGACGGGTAGCGCCAAAATAACATTTACCTCTCAACATTTGGCGACCACGCCCAGAGGCTCGTGCCTAGCTCACCATGACACACCCAGGAAACACTAGCACAGGCGCGCTAAAAGATCAACCGGCCAAGCGACCTGTCAATCCTGATCAACTAATAATAGAGGAATAGAACGAAGATAGCGAAGAAGAAACATTGGCATAGGGCATTGACGCACATCAGGAAATACACGAACCCCAGAACAAAGAAGTAGAAGTAGCACAGGGAAAGCGCACATAGCAAACAACTCAGCCAATGCACCCCTCACCTCTAACACTGCAAGACATACGAAAGGAGCTGGAAGGGCGCGTACAAAGAAAGCAAGAGTTGAAAAGGTGGATGGAATAGGCTACGATAACAGACCAGAGTATCCCCGAATGAGCAACGACAAGCGAAGGACACAAGGATAACAAGCCGACATTGATGTCGCAAGAAGCCATGGAAAAATACCTAGAGACAAACTACCGCATGGTAAGACAAGATAACTATGGCTTTATGAGCAGTCCCTACCCAACGAGCATCAGCGAGTACCAATACCTAGAGGATTATACATCACCAAAATTCAGGGTATACGACGGACAAGGGAATGCACGGGAACATCTTAGCTGATTTTTATCAGCAATGAATGACATAGCCTCAAATGGAAACCTATGCTTAAAGGAATTCCCTAAATCACTCACAAGGACAACGTTCACTTGGTACGATAATATAAAGGCATAAAGCATAGACTCGTGGCATACCATGTCCTCCCTCTTCCTCAGAAAATTTTATTCATCCAAGAGAAAGATCACATCAATAGATTTGAGCAGGTGCAACCATCAGGTAGGAGAAGAAGTAGGCAAGTACATCTTCCGATTCCGACATCTCACGCTGGACTGCCATGATGATATCAGTGAAGGAGCGCTAGTTGAAATCTGCATACGTGGAATGACGTCTGCTTTTAAAAGGAGCCTGATCAACTTCAGATTCCAAACTTTGGTCGAGATGGAAGAGGCAGCAGAGAGGATCGTCGACTGTGTTAAAGAGGTGCATACAGACCACCCCTGGCACCACATAATCAATGTCGTCTCCGAAGCGCCACGCAATGTAAGGCTCAACATCGGTAAGGGAAGGAAAGACTCGTTTCAGACCGTCAAAGGAAACCAAGGAGGAACTAGATGGGCAAGGAGAGACTTCAACCCACCACCTCCTCTACCATGCAGCTGGGAGCAGATAATTGAACTCTTTGAGCAGTGGATAACAAACAAAATAAATCAAGCTACCACCGACAGTACTGGATATCAACAAGCTAGACAAAAAGCACGGCCAGATATTGCCATATCATCAAAGATTAGTCCACCCGACAGTGGAGTGCTTCTCCATTAGAAGCATTTTCAATCGCAAACGCGCGGCTGGAGAAATCGAAGTAACGGGGCAAGCAATCGAACACGACCCCCTCTCTCACCACTAGATCATAATTGGGCGAAAAATGCATGAAGTAAACAAACTAGTAAGCAGAATGACTGCGTCTCACCTCTGATAAACCCTGTAACAGACAACAATGTCCCATCACAAGAGGCAAGTCGTCTCCCCTTTTCTGTTCCCTATAAGCGATAATTTATAATAAGAGGCGCTTCAAAGGAAAATGTATCAACATTAAAATTTACAAAAGGCTACGGGATGCATAGTCACCCGGTCGACCGACGAATCTACAGAAGGCCACGGGATGCATAGACACCCGATCGGCCGACAAATTTACGAAAAGGCTACGAGGAGCATAGACACTCGATCAGCTAACGAATTTACGAAAGGCTACGGGATGCATAGACACCCGGGGGGCTGATGAATCAAGAAGAAGGCTATGAGGTGCATAGACACTCGATTAGCCAACGAATTCACAAAAAGCCGCGCGATGCATAGACACCCGGATGGCTGAAAAATTTACGAAAAGGCTACAAGGTGCATAGACACTCGACCAACAAACGAATTTACGAAAGGCTACGGGATGCATAGTATTAGAGCACTGCTCAGTCAAACTCGCAAGCATTGCTATCTCAAGCTTGTTTGTCAAGTTTAATTGTCAAAACTATAAGTCTTTATTTCTAGTCTACTTATAGCTAAGTCTCGGATTAGGATAGGAAGTGTAGTTGAGCATTAGACTTCACGGATTTCATCGATTGAGACGAAGAACTACTAAGGAGAGCTTGCGGAACTTCATCAACAAAAGGTATGTGGAGACTTGAACTCATCTATCACTCAAAAGTCTATCTACTCTATCTCCTATTTGAGATAAAAGTCGTAAAGCTATATAGACTTCGATTATACATATTTGATATTTCGAGCTGAGTTTAACTTGCTTACATATTTCTCGAAATATGTGTTGGTAAGCTTTCGCTTTAACAAAGTTCATCTTATATTCTTGACGAAAGTCAAAAGATGATCATGTGGAAATCGCCTGGTAACATCTTATATAATTTGTGTGAGACCGTCATTTGGTGTAGACTCGGAATATTTCGTATTGATCATTCGATCACTTGAAAATTGCTTTGAAGCTAATTGTTTGTGTGAGACAGCTATTCCCGTCTTCTAAGAATGTTTGAATGATTGAAATGGGAGTTTAGAACAATTAACATGATTGGATATAGCAAAGTATGCGTACTTGTATGCTAACTGTTGCAAGTTATTCCAAGTCCCGGAACTTAGTATGCATACCCGTATGCGTACCGACGTAAATTCAAGTTCGGGAATTCAACTGAGTTTGGTGGTGTACGACAGTATACGTACCCGTTCGCATACTGGAGAACCTAGACCAAGTCCGGCTACTTAGGTATGCATACCCATTAGCATACTTGAGTGGGTTATGTTCTAAAATCGGGTTGTTCATGAACTAACACATTTATAAATTAAGGAATGCAATCTTTTGCAAACCGTGGCTATAATGTTCATGAATTGATTCGAGTGAATCAAAATCGATTTTGCTTCAATTGTGTCTTGTATACTTCTATGAGAATATAAACAATTGAACAACTCTAGAACTAGTTTCATTTGAGTCATTTGAACTAGTTTTGATTGAGATGAACAAGGTTGATATGAAAGTGTTCATATGGCTAACTTCGGTTAACTTGTTTTGAGCCAACAAGGTGTACACGTTTAGGTACGGTTACCCATATCTAAATGAAGTCACTTTTCATTTGTGTGTAATAAGCCAAGTTCGATCTAACGGTTGAAAGATATTAGCTTGAGTCTAATCAGGTTTTCATCTAACGGTGAATATTGAATGCTTTGTTACCAAGGTAACATTGATTTCAAACCCTGATTTGAAGATTATATAAAGGAGAACTCTAGCAACTGGGAAACCTAATCCCCACACCTCCTGTGTGAAACTAGTTGCGACTAGAGTCGATTCTCCATTAACCTAGGTTTTTCCTAAAACCATTATAGGTTAACGACTTAAATACTTCATATGGATTGTGAAGCCAGACCCAACTATTTTCTCTGTAGTTGCGTGTTTTGATCTTGCTTTATTCTATCGTATTGAGTACTATCTTCTCTAAGATTTGCTCGATATTTAATCTCCAATGGGCAAGATAAAAAGTAGTCACAAACATCTTTGTCTCATCGTTTGTGATTCCACAATATCTTGTTTCGCTACCATATGATTAAGATTATTGTGAGGTGATTGATAATACTAGGTTGTTCTTCGGGAATATAAGTCCGATGTATCAATTGGTTCGTGTTCACCTTGATTTATCAAAAGACGGAACAAAACTCATAGGTATTTCTGTGGGAGACAGATTTATCTATTCAATAGACTTTTCTGTGTGATACAGATTTGTTTATCAAGTCTTCGACTTTTGGTCGTAGCAACTCTTAGTTGTGGGTGAGATCAGCTTAGGGAATCAAGTGCGTAGAGTCCTGCTAGGATTCAGAGGCGTAAGGAACGTGTTGTAGTAAAAGGTTCATTGAGACTTGTGAAAGCAATTGATTTTAGACTTATTTAAACTAAAAATAGAGAAAATTTAAATCCAAATTTATTTTTAAGATTGAAAATAACCAAGACACTAGATTCACTATTACACATGAATGAATGATGGTAAAAATTCCAAAACTCTAATTATCTTTAAAATCTCTTTTTCTTAATTCACAAATAATCAAGCATATTCTCAAACATTAATTGTATCCCTTAAGCATAGATTATCTAAACAAAGTATAACCTATCTAATTGAATCACAACTAATTAAGAAAATTATGCAAACAATTAAAATTCTGCAAAGCATTGATTTGAGTGAATTATAAAATGCAAATTAGAGAAAAGTAAAATAATTACCAATTATTCATGCATCAATAGCTTCCTTCGTGCCTTGATTACGCGAGAATTAGCTCATCATTATAATGGAAACATGCTCAAAATTCATCTTTATTAATGCTCAAAAATGGTTCACAAATGATGAAATGGGAGAAAAAATGATAAAAACCGGGTTTGTAAGACTTATATGTATGACAAACTAACTGTTATATAAAACGATACAGTGAAAGTGTCACTGTCACTGTAGCAAAAACGACAGTTCTGCAGCATCCAATGTTCTTCCTCGTCTTCACTGCACCAGCAGAAAACAATCTTCCTATAACCTTTTTTTTCCGGCTTTGTGATGCTCTAAACTTCTCCCTATTCTCCCTAAACTCTCCGTCCCCACTCTATTACTCCACCACACCTTATATACTCCTTCAGACACCAAAATCATGCGTTATAACTCCATATATTCTTCCATTAATCGATAATATTCTTCACTGCCAGTCACGGATTTTCTTCTCTGATTTATCTCCCACGCGTTACTCCTTAGCTCTCATGCTACAAACACGTTCCAAAAGTCTCCAAAACCCCAGCTTCCACACGCAAACCTCCAATTACAGCACATACTTCCCGGAAATAAACCCAAGAAGATATATCCTCCCTGTTTTGCTAAAATATGATTCTCCGACCAAATCTAGCTGAAACGAACGACTATACCACGCCTGCTACACTCATAGGAACAAACCTAATCAAATTCAGCCATTGAATCTCCTTAAAACTCCTTCAAATTCTTAACCCTAATTCTGGCAGTGCAACACCAATTTTTCCCGCCAATATTTAATTTTCAAACGAGGAAGGAAAAGGATGCCCCCTAACCAAACCGGGGGTGCGAATAGCAGGTGCCCAACTGAGGTGCCCCTTATCCAAACTGAGAGTCCGAATAACAAATATCCTCCAGGGGTGCTCCACATAATTGTTTGAGCCGATTTTTCCAAAAATGTTTATTTCCCAAAAATACCTACAAACACATAAAACACCATAATAAGTACAAAAATGGGTACTAACAATATACACAATAGAGATGAAAACAGACACATAAATGCGTCTATCAGAACGCGACTGTACCTTAATCAGTGTGAGATTGGTTAGGGCTCAACTACATTCCAGTCCGAAGTTAACTTGTAGTAGGATAGAGTCTGTAGCGGCTTAATACAGTGTGGTGTTCAAATCTGGACTAGGTCCCGGGGTTTTTCGCATTTGCGGTTTCCTTGTTAACAAAATTTCTAGTGTCTTTGTTATTTCTTTTCTGCATTATATTTGTTTATATAATTGAAATATCACATGTTGTGCGTAGTTCAATCAATTAGATAATCCAACCTTTGGTTGTTGATATAAATTGATTGACACTTGAACATTAGTTTTTGGTACCGTTCAAGTTGTTTCTCATAATAATCAGGCTCAACGATTCTATCTGTTTGATTTGCTGATTACATTGAGAAACTTAGATACAACTCTTTGATGTATTTCCATTGATTGAGTCTGACTTTCTAGTTGATTCCTTGTGATTTATATTGGAGTTTGTCCATACAGATTGCCGAAACTAAATATTGGGTGTGGTTGTTGTACCCCCGCTTTTTCACATAGACACCCGATCGGCCGATGAATCAAGAAGAAGGATACGAGGTGCATAGACACTCGATCATCCAACAAATTCACAAAAAGATGCGGGATACACAGACACCCGGCTGGCTGACAAATTTACGAAAAAGCTACAAGGTGCATAGACACTCGAGCAGCCAACGAATTTACAAAGGGACACAGAATGCATAAACACCCGGTCGGCTGACGAGCTTACAAAAGCCGTGAGACGCAAAAGGCGCCTGGATCGACTCATAAATTTACGAAGGAAATACACTCAATGCCAAGCCCACCTATAACAAAAGAAAGGGGAATAGGCGCGTTCCTCCGCCCAACTGAGAGGGTAAAAAGGGCGTGTTCTCTACACCTTTCTCAATCCAAATCTCAAAAAAAAAAAAAAATGATGATGAAATGTGTGCAGTTATCCTAAAGGGGAGAAAGCACGCATGACATACGCTTTATCAAATTCCACAAAGGAAAAACTAAACACTATCCTCTATCTAAAACAAGAATAGACGCGTTTAATGTATGCTGCCTTCCATCCAAAATGTACTCGATACGCGCTCCACCTAATCCCACCAAGGAGAGATGAGTGATCACACTCCACCGAATATAAAACCTAGCCTAATCTCAACGACGCTGGTTAGCGCATTTTACACAAAACAACAAAACATAACATATATGAGATGCTCCACCGTGCGGATCAGACTGGAAGATCTTATGTGACACATGATAAAAACGGAATTAAGAGTTAATCACAAAGGCGCAGAATGCAACCCCCCAAGTTCAAAAGCAACCTAAAAAATATTCCCCACAGCTAAGATAGCCGCAAATAACCAAATATGCGGCAAATTGTCCAAAAGAAAGAAGATACAAGAAGTAAGTAAATAAGTAGTAAAAAGAGGAAATGAAAGCAGAGTGTATGAAGTAGACTGGAACGTAGACCACTCCTGTTTTTTATTCTCAAGCTCCACGTGAACTTGCTCCTCGGCGATCTCTGACTGTTGGGCCGCGGCAGCAGCTGCCCCCACACTGGCGGTGAGCTGGTTTAGCGCCACCTTCTTATCATAAGTAATCTTAGAAATGTGAATTAACTCCTTCTCCAACTTAGCAATCTAACCTGGGAGGTACATGCATGGGTCATTACGATCCTTCACCTTTGTCAGCAACTCGTCTAACGACTCCACTTGAAAGTTGAGATTGACCGCGGCACAAATGGTAGTTTCCCAACCATATAAAACGCTTGCGTCAATAGGTTCATCCTTCACCCGCGTGATCTGGTCAACTATTTCGAGAAGATTCTTGTTCATATAACATAAAGTCCTCATGTCAAGAAGACCCACCTTCACCATGTGACCACCGTCGCGCTCCACAATATCCCTACAAGTGGCAGCCAAGCAGATGGTACCCAAAATCCATAAACCAGTTTATAGGCGGTAGGATCAACACCAGCCTCAGCGGCATCCACCACTTTCGAAAATAGAAACTTCGCGTCCTCGGGGATCGATAACGGGTCAGAAATGCTGGGGTGTTTCTCCAAACGATCGACTAGGGCGAGGTTATTTCCATCCAACCGAGAGCGTTTTACAGACCCCTCACCACCAGGGTTCACGCGCCTCCCACCATCGATGCTGGAGCCCTCATATTTCCCAGTTTCTTTATGTTTATTACCCATATCCTGGAAAGCAGTACATAAGCGAGAACGAAAGTAAAACGATGATGAGTAAGCGCTAATAAACATGTAAGGGCGCTTCATATGAGGGAATAAAAGCAGCAATAATGTTGAAAAAAAATAATAAATAACTAGAGAAGACCCGGACAAGGCAAAGAAGAGACTAACCTCAGGAGCAAGCGGGGGATCACAAGGTTTCGGACGAGACGCGAAAGAGCCAGAAGAGGACCCGGAAACAGTTGTAGAACCTGCAAAACAAAGAATAAGTAACATTGCAAAGATAAACCCAGATATATAAGTAATAAAGAAAGAAGAGAGAGGAAAAACAAAAATAATGTCATTAAATAGAAGTACACGTGCCAATCAGAGAATGAGCAACCACCTTCAGGATAATCTGGCTGGGACGCCACGTGGGATGAGGACCCACCAAAAACCGATCGATTCGACCGGGAAGAACTTAGAAAATGTAGCAAAGGATTTCCGCTCGCAAAGGATTAACTGATAATATATGAAGGCGTGGAGATACCCAGCCGGCCCCTTTAGACAACTTAACTCCCAGATTTTGGACAAGGTCCACAAATGAGGGGTCAGACTACCACCAGCGCCTCGCTGTGACCGTGACGGGCTACCCAGCAGAGCTTGTATAGGACACAGAGGCAAAGCATCAGCATAAAAACAAGGACGAGGAACGGACAACTTAGCCGCTTCCCGTTTAGCTTTCTTGGCCAGGCTCTTCTCAGACCAATCATTATCAGGAATATTGAGATACTCCTCCATCAGATAAGAGGGAGCCTTCCTCCCCCCGGGATTAGATAGAGGAGCTTCCTGGGAACGCATGATTCATCTTCTTACATAAAAAACAATATATACAATAATAATAACACGATGAATAAAAGAGAAGACAAACGGAGGAAATACCTATGGCGCATGTAAATTAGCAGCCGGTCTAGGGATGTGAAGTCTATGAGGCTTCCGATTGGAAGAAGGCTTCGTTCCCTTCTTCTTCCTTATGGGTTCGTGACCCTCAGCGGGATCCCAAGAGGTCACCAATGGATCCAAGGGGTGACCCTTTAGTACCAGATTTAAGACCAATTCTCTCGGCTATCGCCTCATCAAGCTTGATCCAAACAGATGCGTGCAAAATACGGAGGTCTGCGTAAGATAGGTCAGGAAAAAGAGCTAGATCATGCAAGAGAAAATTTAAGGCTCGGCGACGAACAAGAAGCTGATACCCATGAGCCAGCTCGGTAACTGCCAGAGGGCGCTCGGGTATAGGATGTTGAAAAGAGAAGTTAATCCCGCGGTCACTCAGGCGCGTTGGTCCTTTGAAAATGAAATGATCGAAACTGGCAATAACCTCCGCGATCTCGGAAACGCCCCAGGGCAGAAAACTAAAAGGAACACCTTGATCAAACCCGACTTGCCGAGCTGCGAGGTCAGGGTTATAGGACATAGCAATGAACTTACCAGCATAAAAAAAACAGGGAGGTAACCAGGTAGCACTGCCATTACCGAATCGAAATCTGATTCTAATAGGGGTTGTGTCGAGTTCAATTCCGTGCCTTCCAGCGGAGAAGTAAAATCATAATGCCCTGGGCCTGAACGACCATCATGATATGGAAAGGGATTGAAGTCTTTAGCCATATCCATGAATTTAGCTATATCACCTTTGAGCACTTTCACTTTACCGTTCCAGAGAGCCATCCACGGATAACCTTAGGTGACAACATCTATATCAACTGTGCCATCCTCCTGCTCAACGTCCTCCTCACGATGAACTGCTAAGACATGAGGAGCAGGAGCATACTCAGGAAGGTGTTCCCATGACCACGTTTGCATAAAAGAAACATGAATGTATGTCTCGACCTTGTGCACTATATTAACCATACGAACGTCTTGGCAAAACAGATCTAAGTGATGATATAGGCCGCCCAAGAACATTGGCGCAAGAGGAAAAGAAACACCTCGAGACAGCAACACGGCCGTAGGAACGAGCTCGCTCTTAATGGTATCCTGAGGACTGTAATCGAACACATCATGAAAAATCCATAAAAAATATAAGATGCCAACTCGGCGCGGGGATTCTTCTCCTTCCTGCGATGAGGCAAAACCTTTTATTCACCAACTGCAGAGCCCGATACATAATCCAGAGTGGGAAGGAGGCGCGACAATGGTGTTTGACATCTAACTCAGGACTTGTCCGTGCTGAAGGAATTGACAAACCATAAATTGTTTCATAGGCGCGTGTAAAACTGGCAAGCAAACGCTCCCCTGTTGGGCGCGGCTTAGAAGATTTGTTATCCTCAACCATTTTAGCCTTTCCTCTAGCAGCGAGTGACGGTTTCTCTTGCTTACCAGCGCCTACGGATTTTCCCTTACTCCCTCGTTGTGCTGATAATTGATCTTTTGTTACTTGCTCATTACGACAGTCATCCTTATAGTCTAGCAGATAAGCCCACAACTTGTTATCCTCGTCATTCAAAGCCTCGAAGACGGCCTCCTCATCATACGAATGACTTCCATGAATAGGCAATCCCGTGAGGGCGACTACGTCCTCCAACACTATGGTGGCTTCCCCCTATGCAAAAAATAGAGTATGAACGGAAGACGCCCAATGATAAAAGAGCTGCGTCATGTCGCTCCTACATCTGACTACCTCTCGCTTGAGAGATAGGTTTATGGCCTCGTCAATGCATTCCAAACGAAGAACAGCTGTGTGGTCCAGGTTTGAGCGGATATAAGATGTCCAATGCGGCCATACATCGGGTGTTGCAGATGAGGAGTGGATCTCAATAGCAGGAAGATCATAATCACCGCGGTGGATAGACATGTGCGGAACATTCTTAAATGAAAAGGTATCTAATGTATCTACCTCTGGATACATAATCCGTCCAGGAGCAGGAGGATAGGGTAATACGAAGGGGTTGAGAAGGCGCGGAACAAGAACGTCGTCCATAGGAAGGACGCTCTGACTGATAGACGCATTTATGTGTCTATTTTCATCTCTTTTATGTATAGTGTTAGTACCCATTTTTGTACTAATTTTGGTATTTTAATCCCTTGTAGGTGTTTTTGGAAAAATAGGCTTTTGCGGAAAAATTGGCTCGAAAAGTTGTTAAAGGCTCCTAGAAGGACATTTGTTATTCGGACTCTCACTTTGGATAAGGGGTAACCCATTTCCAGGCAGCTGCTAAGCACAGACCTGGATTGGATAAGGGGAGGTCATCCCTTCGTTTGAAATTTTGTTTTGGCGGGAAAACCAAAAGTCGCCTGTGTAACTTCCTAGCAAGTTTTGGATCGATTTTTGGAAGTGTTTTATCGAGATTCAATCGCCAAACTAAGTTGGGATGGACTTGAATGGAGTAAACAAGGTTGGTACATCTTTTTGTATCGATTAGAATGGGCTGAATGATCGGGTTTTGATAAAACAGGAAAAATAAAATAAAAATGGAAACAGACAAAGTTTTGAATTATATTTAGAAGTTACATGCTATATTTTGCAAGGATTTGTTTGTAGAAGCATAATAGGATAGTTTGGATAATTCAGGAAGGAGGTGAAGTGATTAAACAGGTTAGAATATCCAAAACTTGTCCGAGAAGAAAAATTTATTTTTGGGAATAAAAAGAGATTTTGATCGAGTTTAAACCGAGCTGTGAGGTATATATAAGCTCTAGAGAGGCTAAGGAAGAGTTACGAACACTTTGGAGAAGTTTAGAGCCTTAGAGAAGCGAAAAAAAATCAACTGGAGTCGAGTACAGAAACTTTTCTGCTGCTGCGAAGAAGAAGAACACGAAGAACATAAGACCCACAGAATCAGTCGTAGAGACAAACTTATTTTCAGTGACAACGAGGTATGGTCGCATCTTCCTGCAGTCACCGAAGCCCTTCAGCAACAACTCCGACTTCTGTTTTAGACCTTCAGCAACTACAGAATCCGCTTCTTTAACACCTTTCTCCCTTTTAATCAATTTTTGAGCCATAAACATGTATTTTGAGATTATGATTAATATGAGGAGCTAAACCCCATTGCTGAGGCGATAGAGGAAGCTATTTTTCCAACAAAAAGTGGTATATTCTATTTTATTAATTTTATTTTAATTATTTTTATGATTATTTGCCTTGATTTATAATTGTTTGAATGATTTTTGTTAAGCAATTGTTATTTCTTTTGATAGAGCATGCTTAGCCATAGGTTCTTGATGCTTTATACTTTGGATTTACACTTGTTATTTTGAAAATCTACATGTTGCAATAGCTTAGAATCAAATTAAACGCAAAGATTGAATAAATATAAATACTAGATAAAATCACTTTGAACTTGGAAAATAGTGGAATCTTAGCCTCAGTGTTCTTTTAATATTGATATCAACTTTGTCAGTGTTTGCTATAATTTTTAGTGATTTTTCTATTTAGTTTTGAATTTAAGTCTAAAGTTATCCTTCACAAGTTCGAGAATCGAATCCTATTACTACCACTTTCACTATAACTAAAATTCACATCACTGATCACCACAGAGGCCTCTCAATTTCAATATGCGCTACAGGTCGGAGCTGCTTGTGATTTCGCTAATTATATACAACTCTCCATATGCCGGTGCTGGTATGTGCAACTCTTCTTGAGCCGCGTATTCAGTCTCTTCAGAATCATCGCTCATCACTTCCTCAGACTCTTCTTCCTCCTCCCCCTCGGATGAACTACTACTGGAAGAATCACTAGACATGGCGCGGATATGAAGTGTATTGAAAATGATGGACAGAAAATGACAAGGCAAGATAAGGGGAAGGAAAAACCTAACAAGCATATATATAGGTAATCCAGGTGCTTTGGGGTAAAAACTGATTCTTCTGTTTTTGGTAAATTTGGGTGTGTTGATGAGAAACGAATTCAAACCCTAAATAAATGCACTGCACGGGAGTACTTTTAGATTCGAGAGATCAATCTGTAAGACTCTGGCCTAAACACGGAAATGCCCGTTCCAGATTCAATTCGGTCACAAGCTGAAGGAGAAGGGTTGATCTTAGGGAGGGAAGCGAAGAAGGTGTTTG
>JAJJMB010014022.1:13163961-13177939 GCA_023531105.1 Papaver atlanticum
TTGAACTAAATGGATTCCGACCGGCTGGGATGTTAGTGGGCCCGCCGGTGGTCATCATGATTGTCGTTTAGTTCTGCTAGGAGTAGGCTAGACTTGTTGAATTACATGGCCAAATCATGTGGCCGTGATCGTTTTTTAAGATTGACATGGACAGTCTAGATTTTTCTTAAGGAATTTAAACGCGTCGATCGAGCTAACTTTTAATTAAAAGTGTGTCGACATGCCGATCTCTTTGTCAGAGAGTGGTGTAGCCTACGTGAGTGTTTTTCATGCAGGTCTCAATACTGCCACTTCGGGAGATTCATGCTACTCTGCTACGAGTGAACATTAATCGTCATGTCATGGAAATATTGAGAGTTCGGCTGGGAACATAGCATAGGAAAATACCAGGCAGGTCAATGCATTAGTGAATAATGCCGGTGGGGAATAAAATTCACAGAATATTTGGGATCGTTGCTGTATGCACCATTCTGAGTGAATATATATATATATATATATGTCCAAATATATTTAATTGCTTAATACATCCGTGAGCGAAGAGGTTTTTTCACTCATCACTTTCAGATGGCTTTCGTTCCTTTGCAGGATGATAGCACATTAAATACAGGGTTTTACAATTTTAGCCCTAAACTAAAAACCACCATCAACACCAGGGACTCGAACGTGGCAGTTATAAGCGGGAAAGAGAAATAAAAAGAAACCATAAATCCTCACACACGTCTTGGAAAACCAACCGTCACTTAGAAACGTGGGGTTAATAAAAGAAACTCTTTCTTTCTACCGGAAGGGGAGGATGCGCGTGAAGAAACTGATTGACTATTGGGTCATCTGAAAATCAGCCCAATATTCAGGGGACTAATGTTGATACATGAAAATAATTACCCCTTAGCAGGGCTGGGGAGTGCCTAAATAGGAGCCAAGCCCACCGTAAAATATGGGGACTTGTGTACCAAAGCCCAAGTCCACTAAGAAGTATCCATAAGGAAGAAAGGATAAGGAGGGGATTAATAGGAAAGGAGAAGGTTATTTTAGAAGGAATGACATTAGTAGTAATTAAGGAGGTTTAGGACATGTGGCATGATGTCATAAAAAGATGGACTTTTAGGAAAGTCTATATAAGAACGTACATAGTACAATAGAAAGTGAGTTCTCTCTCATACCATTCCTAGAAAGGGTTGTCATTGGGTGCGACTAGGACGGGTAGGACCAAAATCACATTTACCTCTCAACAAGAATTTTTTTCCCTTAACCGCACTCTACTCTGCAAACATATATGTTGAGTTCGGTTCATTCGAGAATTTTTTTCTCCTAACCGAACTTCACTCTGAGAATTCTTGTGTTCAGTTCGGTTTAGTCGAAAATTTATGTTGGAAGCCGAACATTACTCTGTATACTCTAGAATAAAAGTTCGCCTACCTGTCTCGGATACCGATAGCCGAACGAAGTAAAAACTTCATTAAAGAAAATTTATACTATCTGCGTCCTCGGAAACATTAGCCGAACTACATTTCCAGATAAGTTCGGCTACATGTTCTTCAGAAATTGTAGCCGAACTTGTTTGACCTAGCGGAAATTTACTTTAAAAAAAATATTTTTTAGGAAAATTGTGGCAAATTCAAGCAACATTAACGAATAATCTAGGAGATGATGGTTCTAATTTAGAGGAGCTATCATCTCATAAATCACTCAATTCATATTCACGCATCTCAAAAAAATGTCTTTATTCCATCTTCTTCTTCTACCGATAATTCTTCTTCTTATAAAAAAAAACAATTTATTAATTTAACCTCACTAATCACTAATTAACTTAACTTAATCATTCAACTAATCGTTACACTAACTAATCTTTTATAAACAAATTTGCTCTCATTGATCTTCCTATGGCAGGTGGCAGGTTCACTTGGACAAATTCTTAGAACCCCCCTATTTTGATAAGGTTAGACAGATTCTTGTTATCTCCTGACTTTCAAGAGCATTGTCCTGCGCCAATTCAAGTGAGGCTGAAAAGGCCTATTTCTGATCATGCCCCAATTATGTTATGCTGCAACTCAGGTGAGAAGTTCAAGTCTCCTTTCAGACTTGATGATTTCATTTTAACTCATCCTGATTTTTTGAATAACCTGGAAATGTGGTGGAATAATTTGGTTTTTGTGGGGAAACCAAGTTTTGTCTTTGCTAAGAAGCTTCAAGCTCTTAAATTTCTAATTAAGAGTTGGAAGCAAGCTACCTTTGGTAATCTGCAGTCTCAATTAGACAATTTAGAGCTTTCTATTGATGTGTTAGACAGCTTAGAGGAAATTCATGTGCTGGATGATGAGGAGGTGATTGCTAGAGAACAAGCAAAAATTAAGCATGTTGAATTGTCTATGACTTTGGCCAGAAGAATTGCTCAGAGAGCTAAAGATAGGTGGATAAGAGATGGTGAGTCTAATTCTAGTTATTTACATCAACTTGCTTCTTTCAAATATAAGCATAATAGTATTAAGTGGGAAATACCAATAGGTCCTAGAAATAATATATTAGGATGAGTTTGGTCCAGTTGACTGAGTCAACTATCTGTTTGGTCCTTTTTGGTAAAATAAATTATAGTTTGGTCCTAAAAATAATGGTTTGGTCCTAAGGTGATGTCATGGATGATGTAATTGTCATTATGGGGTGACAGAAATACCCTTTTAGATTAGGACCATATATATAGTCAATTGGAAAGAGAGAGAAATCATTTCTCAAATCTACATTCTCTCTCCTCTCGGTTTCTTCTCTTTTCTTCCTGTTGCTACGATTTCTAGGTTTTTTTCCTCAACTGATGAAGACGACGGAGAAGATTTGAAGATTACTTTACAGAGCTTTGAAGATTGATTTACAGAGATTTGAAGATTGATTTGTAATAATCTCGACGATTAAATGATGAAGACGACGAATAACAAACTACTGCTGTTGTTCGTTGAAGATGATGAAGAAGACAAAGATCTGCTGCTGCTGTTAAAGATGTAATCAAGAACTGATGCTACTGTTTTAAAGATGAAGATGAAGTTCGTCAAACAAATGAACTGCTACTGCTGTTTTGAATATGAAGATGAAAACGAAGATGAGTTCGATCTACTGCTGTTCGTCTTGCTGTTGAAGATGAAGACGAACTCTGTTTGCTGTTCGTCTTGGTGTTGAGATAAACTCGTATTTCAGATCTGATTGATTTAAGTTTCGGATCTGTGTTTGATTTCTGAAATCTTCTTGTTTGATTTGTTCATCTTTTTCTTCTTGTTTGATGTTTACTGCTCGTGTTGAATATGAAGATGAAATATGATGTTTGTTGCTCGTGTTGGTGATGAACTTTGTTGAAGATTCTTGATTTTTGATGTTTTGCTGCTCGTGTTGAAGATGGAGATCTCTGTTTTGCTGCTCGTGTTGAAGATGAAGATGATGTTTTTGCTGCTCGTGTTGGTGATGAACTCTGTTGAAGATGAAGTTCCGCTGCTGTTGAGGATGATGAAGATGAAGTTCATCGAACATAATGAACTCCGGAGTTCATCAGACAGAATGAACTCGTGTTTGATGAAGATGAACTCTGATTTTTATGTTTTTTTTCTTCGTGTGTTCATGTAAAGAATGAACTCTGTTTTTAGATCTTGAATTATTAATTAGGTCTTCATCTTAAAGAATGAACTCAATTCTATGTTTTTATCAGGAGTTCATTTTTGGAATGAACTCTGTTTTTTTAGGTTTTTATCAGGAGTTCAACTCTGGTTTATATAGGTTTTTATCAGGAGTTCATTTCTGGAATGAACTCTGGTATATATAGGTTTTTATCAGGATTTCATTTCTGGAATGAACTCTGGTATATATAGGTTTTTATCAGGAGTTCATTTCTGGAATGAACTTTGATTTATATGTTTTTATCAGGAGTTCATTTCTGGAATGAACCCTGGTTTATATAGGTTTTTATCAGGAGTTCATTTCTGGAATGAACTCTGGTTTATATAGGTTTTCTGAAAAATTAAGTAGAAATTAACAGGAGTTCATTTTGATGAATGAACTGCTACAAAAAATAAGTTGAAATTAACATGGAAGGGTACTTTGGACCATTTAATATTTTTAAATAATTATGGACCAAACAGTAAAGGCGTTTTCCCAAAGGACCAAACAAATATGGGACCACCTAAAAAGGGACCAAACAATTATTTTCCCTAGTATTAATTGTTTAAAAATTGACGGTAACTTGTGCTTTGACAAGAAGAAAATAGCTGATGAGACAAAAAGATTTTACTCTTCATTGTTCACTGAGCAGTATAGTGCAAGACCTTTTTTTGAAAATATGGAAATGCCTACAATATCTGTGAGTGAAAGTATTAATCTTGAGAAGCCTTTTTCTGAAGAAGAAGTTAAGAAGGTTGTGGATAATTTTGGTGCTAACAAAAGTCCAGGTCCTGATGGTTTTACTATGGAGTTTTATAAAATTGGTTGGCAGGTGATTAAAGAGGACTTCATGAAGGTTGTGAAAGAATTTGAGAATACTAGTGTAATGGACTGGAGGGTGAATTGCACAAACATTACTCTAATTCCCAAATGTAATGGTGTAGTTTCATTGCATAATTTTAGGCATATATGTCTCATTGGGAGTATCTACAAGATCATTTCTAAGCTTCTTGCTGAGAGATTAAAAGAAGTTCTTCCTTCTATAATTTCTGAATTTCAAAGGGCTTTTGTACATGGAAGGCAAATTCATGATGGCATTTTAATTGCTTCTGAGATCATTGATTCTAAGCTAAGACAATTGGAAACTGGTTTGCTTTGCAAGGTTGATTTTGATAAGGCATTTGACAATGTTAATTGGAGCTGTGTGGAGACTGTTCTGGCTAGATTTGGTTTTGGTTGTAAATGGAGGAGCTGGATAAAATGGTGCATCACAACCCTAAGGTTTGCTGTTTTGCTCAAAGGAGAGGCTACTGACTTATTCAAAAATCAAAAAGGTATTAGACAGGGAGATCCAATCTCTCCTTTTCTCTTCATTTTAGTTGTTGAGGTCCTTTCTTTGATGTTCAAAAAAGCAGCTGCTCAAGGTCTTATCACTGGATTCAAAGTGGCTCAACAAGGTACTGAAATTACTCATTTGCAATTTGCAGATGATTTAATTGTGTTTCTTAAAGATGATGAATTTCAGGTTAACAATTTGAAGAGCATTTTATTAGCTTTTGAAACTATTTCTGGTTTAAAGGTTAATTTTAGGAAAAGCACTATTGTAGGCCTTGGACAATTGCATAATGGTGAGGTTTGTGCTGATTTGTTTGGTTGCTCTTCATCTAATTTCCCTTTGAACTATTTGGGTATTCCTATGGGTAGTAAGTCCAAGTGTAAAACTGTTTGGAATGACATCATTCAAAAATTTCATAAAAGATTAAGTGCTTGGAAGAGAAGATACCTTTCTAAAGGGCAAAGAGTTATTATGATTCAAAGTGTGCTAGCAAGTTTGCCTGTTTATTATCTGTCAATGTTTCAGATGCCAATTAGTGTGTCCAAGGAGTTGGAAAGAATCATTAGGAATTTTTTATGGGGCTCTTCTGCTTCAGTTAAAAAAAGAAGTTGGGTTTCATGGTCCAGGGTGAATCTGCCAAAAAGTAGAGGAGGTGTTTGGATAAAGAAATTATAATTGGTGAATAAAGCACTGCATGCTAAATGGATTTGGAGGTATGGGAATGAGAAAAATGCTTTGTGGAGAAGAATTATCAACCAGAAATTTGGAGGTGTCAGTGAAGCTTTATTTCCTAATCATTCTAATAAATCTGTTTGTTTCAGTTTGTGGGCTGGTATACTGAAAGCTAGAGATTTGGTTAGAACGGGAACAACTTTGGTTGTTGATGATGGGAGCAGCGTTTACTTTTGGGATGATGTTTGGGTGGGAGAGCAGTCTCTAAAACTACTTTTCCCTACTTTATTTCTTTTGTCTAAAAAGAAGAATGCAGTAATCAAAGATTTGATCTCTTCTAAGGGTGCTTGGGATCTGAATTTTGCAAGAAATCTGAATGAGAATGAGATGCTAGAGGTTGTGAATCTGTTGGAAGTGATTGGAGATCCAATGGATATGGGTGTAGTTGGGAGTTCTATTTCAGATGATAGGTACTGGATTTATGGCCAAGGGAAAGGCTTCTCTGTGGCTAATGTTTATAATGCTCTTGAGACTGAAGGTTTACTCGCTTTCCCTGACAAGCAATTATGGAATCCTAAAGTTCCTTTTTGAAAGTATCTTTTCTGGTGTGGACTCTTTGCTATGATGGTGCTCCTACTTTGGATTATATGCACATTGCAGGGTTGGCTCAAGATGCTGATTGCTTACTCTGTGGAAGTCATGTTGAATCCAATGCTCATCTTTTCATGCACTGTGATATTACAGCTGCAGTTTGGTCTTTTTTCCTGAGAAGCTTTGGTATTAAATGGGTTCATGGTAGTGATGTCAGGAAAACTATCTGGGAGTGGCGCAACAACAAGAAAAGCAAGAATAGAATTAAGAGATTATGGGGATATCTGCCATTTGCTATCTGGTGGTGTATCTGGAAAGAACGTAATAACAGACTACACAACAATGCTATGAAGACTATTGATCATATTATTACTGAGGTCAAGTGTCTTTTGTTCAACTAGACAAGAAACACTAATATTTTTGAGAATTATGGTTTGTCTGTTTTACCTTGTAATTGGGATACTTTGATGCCATTTATGTAATTTTCTACAGCTTAGTCACTTCTTGGTGACTGAGTTTGTTCTTTATAAAATTTGCCCTTTCAAGTCAAAAAAAAAAAAAAAAAACCTAATCATTACACAAAATTAAGCTAAGGATAAATTTGGTATTAACCTAAATATTTGAATAAGGGGCGGCTTAGGTTTACTTCAAAATGTCTTATCCAAAATAAAATCATGGTCACAAAACATGGTCACGAAAAATCGTTCATGTTATATGACCGCCTGATCATGTTATATGACCGCCTGGAATATCAAACGGTGTGTCTCAATTGTATGCTCAGGACCACATGGGAAGTTATGGATGTTCATTTTCTGACGTGATGTGCTATTTAGGTTCCATTTTCAGATATGTAAAAAACTAAAAATTATACAACCAGAAATGAAAACCAAGAAATCCCCATTCCAACACAAGAGGTGGCATCTACAAGTTACACAGTCAGACTACAATAATCAATCTTGAACCTATACAGACACTAGTACATATATGTATCTTGCCAGTAGTTTTCATTTACTGTTAGTGAAAAATGTGATGCAAAATACAAATAGGATCAAACAGCATATGAGACATCCATATAATGCCGGTTTTCAGATTTGTTTGGCAGGACAATAATATGCATTCCTTTCTTTCAGACATGGCTTCCACAGATGTTTCTTAAAAGTTGCATTTTGTCATGATTTACCTGCAGTTTCAGACATTTAGTTCTTGCATATCAAATGAAGACTAATCTAATAGTTAGGATTAGCATCCTTAATGATGAAATGCAAGAAAATTCCAGTTTTGGCAACAAAATTACCTCATGGTTATCCATTGGTTCTGTCAGAACTGCCATCCCTTCTTTTTCTGTCTGCCAGATGAATCACCATTACTTTTCCGAGCTTCCTTGTCCATAAATGCAGATATGCTAACAACAACGTTATTCTGATTACAATTTGGGTCGTAAGTTTGCGAAGCTAAATATGAGAGTGCTGTTACAACATCTCCAATGATAGGTCTAGCTTCAGCATCTGGTTGCAAACACATAGCTGCAGCAGCAAGAGCCTGGTAAAGGCCTCGCATTGGATAACGACCTTGCAACAGTGGATCAGCCATCTTTGGGAACTTCCTACGGTCCTTAAAGAAAGGTCTAGCCTGCAAAACCTCATCACAAGAAACTATTAAGGGAAATAAGGGATCTGAATACGGGGAACAGGATCTGGTAGTCAAATGGGTCGAAATTAGTGCAAAAATGGCGCCTTTGCAAATTTGCACTCCAGTATTTTTATTCAAGTAAAATTGGAGCCAAAATGAAACAAAAATTTACCCATTCAACTAGATTCTTCTCTTCCCGAAGGTCGGTGGTATCAACTGCTTTGCGCCCTGTAATAAGTTCAAGCAAGACTACACCGAAACTGTAGATATCTGATTTTAGAGTGAGTTTACCAGTCATTGCATACTCAGGATCACGATAAGCAGTTGATCCAATGACTCTTGTTGAGATGTGAGTTTTGCCTCCAGTTGGACCCAGTTTAGCAAGACCGAAATCTGATAGCTTAGGGTGATATCCTTCACCAAGAAGAATGTGGGATGATTTGAGATTTCTATGAATCACAGGGGGGTTTGCTTTATCATGCAAGTATTCCAAGCCTTTAGCAGCGCCAGCTGCAATCTTCATCCTCGTATTCCAGTTCAGAGGCTCTTTAGTGGGTGGAAGGTCTAAAAGACATAGCAAAGATTAGTTAAACAAAAAAACAAAAAAACAAAAAACAATTTGAATCTTCTGACAAGAACTACAAATTTATAGTGAAAGGAAGGCATAACTTTCTTCTAATCATATAGGGAAATCTTGTGTTAGGCATTATTATTCTATTTGCAAGGAAGCCTGACAACATGGATTGCCTAAAATTAGGCATCGATCTGGCCACGATATGATGGTGCGCTGTTGTCAAACTGCATGGATGCTGTTTTATACTAGAAGCTATAGTATATTACAGTCATTTTGATTAAACTGGGAAATATGTTCAATCACTTCATTCACACAACAAGTTAATACAACATACAATTATTAATAATTCAAGAAATGCATTTGTGAAAGGGAAGAAGTTCATAGATTTACCATGCAAATGATCCTCCAAGGACCCCAACGGCATGAACTCATAAACAAGAAGTAGGTGGCTTCCTTCAGCACAATAACCAATCAAATCAACTGTATTAGGATGGTGTAAGAGGCTAAGCATGAGAACCTCAGTCAAAAACATTCGACTTGAAGAGCCATTTTCCCTCTTAAGCTGTTTCACCGCAACTACCTGCTCAACCTTTTGCACATTAGCCACACAAATTAGCATATAACGAGAGGATCCATCATTATAGATAAATTTAGGCTGATATACGAACTAACCTGCCTAGTGTTCTGCAAGCAACCTTTATATATACGCCCGTTTTCACCTTCACCTAACATGAACTCTGGTTTGAAATTCTCAGTGGCATACGCAAGCTCTTGATATGTAAAAGTTGTGGCGGCAGCATTGGCTGCTGGAGCAGAGGGTCCAGCCTTCGAAACAAATCTACCGCGTGTACTAGTTCTCCTTGCACCATCACCACTTGAATTTGCACTAGAACCTCGAGACCCAAATCTAAACGTGTTAAATAAGGAAGTTAGTTGGGTCCTAATATTTCCTATCAAAAATCCACATTGGAAACTCATGAAAGTGTGCATAATCACGGCATGGGTAGTTTTAAACCATCAAGATGAAATAACAACCTTAAAAGTGAAGAAGCAAAAAATTTAGCCGTATTGGTATCAAAGATTTGATGCAATTCTAAATAAAAAAGACCACAACGATTTCATCGGAAGAAACAAACTTACTCTGAACGGTCGTCTTCATTAACCTCCATGTCTGTAGTTAATCGAGAAGAGCAAGCAAAACAATTCATTCTGATGTATAATCTCTCAAGACTTTCATCAGCAACTTGGGTATTAACATTTCTTATCCTAGCACCGTCTCAAGTTTATGATGATATAAAGGACTAAAATATAGCATGTCATCCTCTCCACTCACTTTTATGTGGACTGCTTCAAGGATACAATTTCAATCAACTCACTATTATTAATCCAAGAAAAAGAAGAAGAAAATATAAACTAATACAGAAGAGTTGACAAGAATAAAAGGATTTAGGAGGAATATCGGTATTTAGTTGACTCTTAACAGGGGATATTGCTCACATAGACAACTTCAACTGTCTTTTCTGTTTCCAGAGATGACAATCTCCAAAATTAAATGTTCTTTTATGTGATATTTCAATAAATAACCTGAAATTTTTCTGAAACACCTGAGCTAAACCACCATAAAAATGAGGAGAATTTAGAGAAAATGAGAAGTCTACTTAGTCTCATATATGACTCACCTCCTGATATGCTAGCAGCAAGCCTGTAACAACACCTCTTCTAGATCTTTCCCTGTAAGCTGTAAACAGGGAACAAAGCTGATGAACTGTAACAACACCTCCTAGATCTTATAGGATTTCCCATCTCTCATTAAAGTTCTATCTTGGTTGCATGCATAAACCAAGAGAACAAAGCTGGTGAACTGTAACAACACAACAGCAATAACCATCGTAAAAGCCTCGAGGGAAAAGCGATCTAATTGGTGTACGAATAATAATGAGTACTCTCCTTTCACATGAATGAGAGTACTCAGTATTCCAAAAAATACTAATTGGTGTACGAGTAAAATCTTTACAGAACCTTATAGAATTCCAAAATATAGCTTCTGAACAATAACACTTGTTCGGGATACAAATTGCAATACTTGAAAAAGCCCCGAAACAAAACCCCAAACAAGTAATGTTTAAAATTGAAAACTTCAAAACATTTTTCCAATAAAGTAATTACAGAGTAACTTCAAGAACGACATAGTTGAAGCCAGAGAATCAGAAACAAGCTCCTGTGAGATACAAGACAAGAAGAAGCAATCTCAATGAGAAAATTGAAACATTATTGACACAGCTCAGTTCTGGCAGCAAGGTACAAATTTCGCAACAAGTCAACAATCTTCACAAGCCACCCCAGTGAAGTCAGGAGCTGTTTATTCCAAGTTCAAGTAGTACCATTGCATGCCATCTCCATATGTTTCCTGAGCAAAAATCCATGGAACAACACGTCTATTGCCCCCTAATGCTAACATGTGTCCTGCAGAAATCTCCTCGCATTGAAATAAGGGACAAAATGAAAAATCCATGGAACAACACGTCTATTGCCCCCTAAAGAAGAATGATGCTCCAATAACATGAAAGTCGTTAAGATGGGATAGCATTCTATCAAACAGTCCTACCAACAAAATGCAATTGTCGTTAAATGGTTGGTGACAGCACTCTTCTGGTCTTTTTAAAATTATGGTCCTAAGTAAGGGTTCAATAGTGTCCAAAATTTAAGATAATTATCAAAAAACAACCAAGTGCAATTGATGTACAAGCTGTTTAGTGTTTTCTGAATGACACGCTATATTTAAGAGATAAAGAACAGGAGATATCAATTTGTGTAACACCTCCAGTTGGCATAGTTCAGCAACGACTTCCTCCAAAATTATCTAACTTGTTTGGAACTATACTTCAATCCTGGCATTAGATTAAACAGTGAGAAACGAGCAGAAAATCTAAGAAACCAGCACACAAAGTAAAGCAGGCATGTCCATAATCATTTTCTTACGAGTTATGACATACCAAGATTTCACAGTATCATTAGAAAGAAAGATCTTCAAAATGAATTTATGCCATACGAACAAAAATCTCAAAGTTACAATCCATGCAAATGCAACAGCTAATGACACTTAATAAGATCAGTATTCCACACATAGGGCCTACTAATAACAACAAACGAGTGAAGGCATAGCATTCAACTACCTCGAAGTTTTTCTCCTCAAACATACTGACGCAGCTTTCATTACAGACCATGATAAAGTTGAAGCAGATAGCATAATGTAATGCCTAGTGATCAAACACCAATACACCAAAGGCATAAAGAGGAGACTTGGTGTAGTTGTGAAGGTTTAATATGTCACCAAATCCAAATTTATCTTCAAGCAAACGATCGAGGTTGGTTCTGTTCCTGCAAGCCAGTTGTCTCTTCCTTTCCAACCAAAGATATCTCATCCTTTCTCACTATTCAACTTCTCAAACAGGAAATGCTAATCATCGTCATCTCCGGTCAACTCAACCTCCTCTCTTGCTCTTATGTTCCTTGTATCCGACTGTGTCAAAAACAAACCTCGTCGACTCATAATAACAAGATCAAGAAGCTTTCTTCTCGCAATGTATACAGGATTTGGTTCAATTAAACAACCCCTCTCAAAAGCTTCTCTTAGAAAAACAGTGTGTGTTTTACCTTTAGTAGATAGATAAAAAATTCCAGGGTGATCTAAAAACAAGTCCCTAATATTCAAATCAATACCAAACCATTTTCTAAAATGACTAATCTTCTCCACCTCTATCATCTTTTCGACTGTCAAACTTAAGAACTCGTGAACAATTCCTACAGCCCTTTTCTCCAACGCCTTGACACCAGCTTTCGGTTTCCTTTTCTCTCCCATCTGATCATAAGGTCCAACGTATGACAACGTCTGCCATTCCTTTACTTTTCCTCTAAATACTTTACCAAGTTTCATCCCAGGTGGATACCCTTGTTTGAAAGCAAATCTAATTTGTGATTCATCAACCTTAGAATCCTTCTTATTGCACTCATCTTCTCTCCAATTCTCAACTGCAGTAATAAAATTAGGGTTTATAGATTCCAATTTAATAATATGAGTATTGGGTTCATTTGGGGCATCCGAAAGTGAAAAAAGCTTAGGATTTTGAGAAATTATCAATTCCTCAAAACCATCTGGTAATCCAAGTTCTCTCCACACCTTAAAAACTGCACGAAGTGGTAAAGATTTAGATACTGACATTGATAGGATCCGAACTAATCGTTCAATAACAATGGGTTTCGAAGCTTCGATTGCTGCAGCTTCTTCTCGGGAGATTTGAAGAGCTTTATCAGTTAATTTATAGAAAGGCTCAGACTTTGAATGATTATAAAAGAGGTTGAAAATATGAGGGTATTTACGGAGGAAAGATGAAGCACCATGATTGAGATGAAGTTTTTGAGAGAGTTTAGAAAGAAAATGGAGTGATATTGATGAGTTATTGGTAGTGTCTGCAAGTAAAAGATCTTGAACAGAAACAACTTTTAGATAGTTGTTGTAATTTTTCATTAGTTTATCAAAAGTTGGGTCTCTTGCTCTTGATGCTACATATTCAGCTGATGTTGTTTTGAATCTGATAGAAATGAGTTTAGTATACGGGTATTTGAAGATGAATTTGATTCTTGTTAGGGTTTGACTCGCCATTAGTGGAGGTTTCACTCATAGAACCATGTAACTCTCTCTTTATATTTCCTGCCAGGTACAAAATGAAGAATGGTTGACAGCATACCGCAGAAACGCCACAACTCCTTCTCTATAGCGTTTTTTCGTTCTATCAGTACTCATCCAGGATTTATCCATTCTGAAACGCAAAGAGAACCAGTAGATCAATTACATCAGCTGCACTTCAATGAAAGCAGAAACCGATAAATCAATTCAGAAATACAAGCCTAGCAATAACTAATAAATATGTTTCATTTCAAAACAGTTGTTATCCCCTAACTTAAGAATTTAGACATACAAGTCTTGAAATTAACAATAAATTAAGCACAATTTGAAATATAAAAAATCTATATGGACAAACATGGTAATAACAGTTGCATATTGGCTGAGATTTAGAAAGTGGCACTAGTTATGGTGTTGATTAAATGAGATTTAGAAAGTGGCACTAGTTATGGTGTTGATTAAATGAGATTTCGCGAGAATGAATTGCAGCAGCTCTAGGGTCAGTGTGTTTGGTAAATTAGAGTCAACAGTGATCTGTGCAGTCGGTGGTTAGAGTCAACAGTGTCATTTCGCATACCTATGAGTCTATATAGAAAAATCAGACAGGTGATGTGTTGGAAACAATGCACAAAACAGATTACACAATAATGAATCTCAAACAGCTGAGTCGCGGACTAAGTCGCTACGTTTAAGGTGTTTCGCGACTCTGCCTCTTGATCGTGCTAGTAGTCAATTCTTGTCGAAACCCTATGGGATAAAACAACTTCTCTTGTTCGATTTCTCTGCACTATGAGAAATCGAACCAATAACTACTCTTTCAAAACACTTGCTCAGAATCTCACTAAAATTGATGAAAAAACGTTAT
>JAJJMB010014022.1:13177949-13207612 GCA_023531105.1 Papaver atlanticum
TAATATAAGTATATAGTATAAATAGTATATACCCTATTGAAATTGTAAGGGGTGGGACTTTAACCCATGCCTATAGTGTGGGAGCCCAAAATAATACCACCACACTATCTCTCTAACTTTGGCATAATATTACAAAACTATGTTTTTAAATATATACCCCAACAATCCCCCACTTATATTTCAAAACATTGAGCAAGTGTTATACAGTTGTGCATAAGCAAAGGTGCCTTTCGACTTGAACCTCTACATAGTGTTAATAGTTGGGTCTGGATTCAAAATCCTAATGAAGTCTTTAAGTCGTTAACCTATAATGGTTTTAGAAAAACCTAGGTTAAAGGAGAATCGACTCTAGTCGCAACTAGTATCACACAGGAGGTGCGGGGATTAGGTTTCCCAGTTGCTAGAATTCTCCCTTATATAGTCTTCAAATCAGGGTTTGCAATCAATGTTACCTTGGTAACAAAGCATTCAATATTCACTGTTAGATGAAAACCTGATTAGACTCAAGCTAATATCTTTCAACCGTTAGATCGAACTTAGCTTGTTACACACAAATGAAAAGTGACTTCATTTAGATATGAGTAATCGTACCTAAACATGTACACCTTGTTGGCTCAACAATAGTTAACCGAAGTTAGCCATATGAAAACTTTCATATCAACCTTGTTCATCTTAACACAACTAGTTCAAATGACTCAAATGAAACTAGTTATAGAGTTGTCTAATTGTTTATATTCTCATAGAAGTATACAAGACACGATTGAAGCAAAATCGATTTTGATTCACTCGAATAAATTCATGAACATTATAGCCACAGTTTGCAAAAGATTGCATTCCTTATTATATAAATGTATTAGTTCATAAACAAACCGATTTTAGAACATAGCCTACTCAAGTATGCGAACGGGTACGCATACCTAATTGGCCGGACTTAGTTTGGGTTCGCCAGTATGCGAACGGGTACGCATACCTCCAAACTCAGTTGATTTCCGGACTTGAACTTACGCCAGTACACATACGGGTATGCATACTAAGTTCCCGGACTTTCAACTAACCAACCAGTACGATTACGGGTATGCATACTATGGTTCCCGGACTTGGAATAACTTGCAACAGTTAGCATACAAGTACGCATACTGTGCTATATCCAATCATGGTTAATTGTTCTAAACTCCCATTTCAATCATTGAAATTCTTAGAAGACGACAATAGCTGTCTCACACAAACTATTAGCTTCAAAGCAATTTTCAAGTGATCGATAGATCAATACAAAACATTCCGAGTCTACATCAAATGACTATCTCACACAAATCATGTAAAATGTTAACAAACGATTTTCACATGATCATCTTTTGACTTTCGTCAAGAATATAAGATGAACTTGGTTAAAGCGAAAGCTTACAACCACAAATTTTTAGAAATATGTAAGCGAGTTAAAATCAGCTCGAAATATCAAATGTGTATAATCGAAGTCTATATAGCTATACGACTTTTGTCTCAAATAGAAGATAGAGTAGATAGACTTTTGAGTGATAGATGAGTTCAAGTCTCCACATACCTTTTGATGATGAAGTTCCACAAGCTCCCCTTAGTAGTTCTTCGTCTTCAATCGATGAACGCCGTGAAGTCTAATGCTCAACTACACTTTCTATCCTAATCCGAGACTTAGCTATAAGTAGACTATAAATCAAGACTTAAAGTTTTGGCTACTAAACTTGACAAACAAGCTTGAGATAACAACGCTTGCGATTTTGACCGAGCAGTGCTATAACAATCTTCCCATTTGTCAATTTTAGTGACAAAACTATCAATACATATGGATTATAAAATAAATAAACTTTGTAGCTTCTCATCCAAATGATTGATTTCCTTGGTTCTTCAACATTACTCGAAATCTTCGTCACTTCCAAGTGCTCCAGTGATTCTGAACGTGTTCAACTCAGCATCATAGTTATTGAAGATCCGTAGCTATAACAATGAGAAAACAATAGCTCTCAATCATTGTTATACAGAGTCATAGTATTATTACACAACATCAAAGTCCAATTGTATCACAACTTTGACAACAATACTATAGTGATATGTATCACTCCCCCTTAGTCAATACTTCATCTCACAATAAAAACCACTCCCCCTTACATAATGATCCGTAAACCATATGTATTTGTAATGTGAACTACATATTAATTCTCCCCCTTTTTGTCAATATAAATTGGCAAAAGTACGAAAACTAGTGGGATCATAATGACATTCTCATAGAGATATTTCATAACTAAAAGAGAACATATCAACTTTGTTTCGATGATTTCACATAGTCGAAACTTAGTGTATTCATCAAGGAGTTTATAAAGATACAAGAAAACTAAAAAATATTCCACAGCACTCCCCACAAAGATTTGGCAATTAAGCACAAGTTCAATTAAGAACTCTCCCCCATAAAATGTCATTCCCGAGAGAACAACAAAAGCGAACTTACTTTTACAAGAAAAGAAGGATTTCCTTGGATATTAACAAATTGCATGAAACATGAATTTGTATCCAGAAAACTCAATTAAATTAACCACAAGAGAACCCATGATTAATTTAATTGGAAATGTTCAACATAAGAGAACTTACGGAGCCGCACAGTACTTTCACATAGAAGTGGATCATGGAAAGATCAATACTGCGGAATATTCAAAGATTCATTCTATTTTCATCAATATTTGCATAATGATTTCATAGACTTAATCTTTGTTATCAAAAGTTCATTCTATTTTCCATCAATATTTGCATAAAGACATATAATAGACTTAACTTTTGACATATATGGGACAATCATAGTTCACGTATATGGGACATATATGGGACAATCATAATTCCCGGACTTTCAATTAACCCACCTGTACGCATACGGGTATGCATACTATGGTTCCCAGACTTGGAATAACTTGAAACAGTTAGCATACAAGTACGCATACTGTGCTATATCCAATCATGGTTAATTGTTTTAAACTCTCATTTCAATCATTGAAACATTCTTATAAGACGACAATAGCTGTCTCACACAAACTATTAGCTTCAAAGTAATTTTCAAGTGATCGATAGATCAACATGAAACATTCAGAGTCTACATCAAATGACCGTCTCACACAAATCATGTAAGATGTTACCAGGCGATTTTCACATGATCATCTTTTGACTTTCGTCAAGAATATAAGATGAACTTGGTTAAAGCAAAAGCTTACCAACATATATTTCGAGAAATATGTAAGCGAGTTAAACTCAGCTCGAAATATCAAATGTGTATAATCGAAGTTTATATATATATAGCTATACGACTTTTGTCTCAATTAGGAGATAGAGTAGATAGACTTTTGAGTGATAGATGAGTTCAAGTCTCCATATACCTTTTGTTTATGAAGTTCCACAAGCTCCCCTTGGTAGTTCTTTGTCTTCAATCGATGAACGCCGTGAAGTCTAATGCTCAACTACACTTTCTATCCTAATCCGAGACTTAGCTATAAGTAGACTAGAAATCAAGACTTATAGTTTTGGCAACTAAACTTGACAAACAAGCTTGAGATAGCAACGCTTGCGAGTTCGACCGAGCAGTGCTCTAACATAGACTATTGCATAAATGTCACAACTACCTTTCAGAGATGTCAGACGATAGCTACGATGATACTTCCAACAATAATGAATGAGAAGAAGGATCGGTAATTAAGAATACTACGAACATGGATGAGGATTTCTTTGTATTCTAGTATAGATCCAATAAATGTCCTTTGGGTTATGCGTTTCGTCTTCTCATAAATCCCAGAGAAATTACTCAGAGAAAGCTGGTATCTTCCCAAGCAATAATTCGGTTCTATCTGCAAGGAGGACATTACTCTGCTTTATCCATAGACTTCAAACTTTATTGAAGACCTTTTCTCAGGATGGACAATGCATATGCTAGGTCATGACCATGTTCAAGCCATGTTAGACAGTGCTCAAATAACTGTGGCCGCCAGGGCTGCTGGAGACTTGTTCGTTTATCATGATGTGCGAGGTATGGTAGATCAGCTCGCTTGCTGGTGCATTCCTACTCACACTTTCATATGTAGATGGGGAGAGTTCACCATCACTTTGGAGGATGTGGCAGTCTTGTTACATCTTCCTGTTACGGGTTATCTTCCTGAAAGGTCTTCGGCAGAAGAGACTGCTATGTCTGAAGTCTTGATAGCTAAGATGCATGACATTAACAAAACATCTGGGTACTGTTATGCTCAATGGTTGAGGTATTGGTGTCCAATAAAGAAGGATCCTAATAGACCTACGTATTGTACATTGACCATTGCTGCTTTCTTATCTTTATGGTTGTCCATAGATGTGCTTGAGGATGTTGGAATTTTGTTGAAGCCGTTTGTATCTCCTCTTGCTATCAAAATGGCTAAAGGTGAGAAACTTCCCACTGATAATCTGTTCCTGGGTTCATTATATTCTTACATGGATTTCTTAGTTGTAGACACCAGCGTCTCTAATGGCTTTATGGAAATTGAATCATATGTTAATTCGATGTTTCTCCAAGTATTACTATGGGAACGCTTCAGCAGTTATGCGTCTATCCATCGTAGTGTCTTTCAAGGGCCAGGTGCCGATTCGCATCAAGCTTTCTTTGAAGAAGACAACGCAAGGATCTTGCGGTTACTAATCTTCGTCGGTCCAAGATATGTCTCGTCGATTTGCTAGAAAATAAGTTTGAATTTAATTTCCGCCTTATTTCTCAGTTATTTATTTTAATGCTAGAGAGAACATCATTTTGGAATCCGGTACATACCTTAGTGATGGTGAAAGATCTTTCATGCTGAGTTGTACTCCCGGCCATTTAATATCTGTGATGCGAGGAGACTTTCTTGTGGAAGAATATAATATTGACAAGGTAGAATGACAGATGGGTCTCGATCAATGTGTCCCGATTGTCCGAATTGGTAAGCCGTTAGTGCAACTTAGTACTTTCTTAGATCGCACTCATGTGAGCGAACGTGATTACTTGTTTCCTCGTTCATACCGAGCCACATATGTGACCCCGGGTTATGTAGACTTTTGGTTTGAGCAACACGATCCTCTTTATAATTTTGTATTGGTCGTTCGTTCACCGAAAAAAGAAGATCCCACTGCTGAGATGATTTATGATCGACCGAGGTTAAAGTCAATCCACGGTGAAGAGACTATACACATAGTCAAAGATTATCGTGACATAAGCTTTCATGTCTAAATTCTAAAATATGAATTTCATATATTCGTTTGAAGCTAGGTCAGATATATACAAAATTATGATTTTACGATTATTGCCTTCGTCAAAAATCCACCATCAACAACCTTGTGAAAATTCGGGTACCAAATCCAGGTTATTAAGGGTTTCTTTCTTACGCGAGCTTAGTATCAATTGGCTAAATATGTCTTGATCAAGTTATGTTATTCTTCTTGAAGTTTGTTGGTGACTGCATTATCAAGTGAATGATCGGTATTTTAGAAAGCAAACCCCCTAATTAATGGAACATGGATCGAAGATCAAATTCACAAAAAGAGTATGTGAATCTTATAAGCAAAAAAAATTACTCACTGGTCAGACATGAGGATAATTTGATAAGGGGGAATAAGATTATTCGACACGTCAGAACCACACTTAGGGTGTACGACGCGCTGTGGATATTGATAAAGTTCAACATGATATTTGTATAGTTCAACACAATCACTTACTAGGGAGTAAGGCAATAGCAAAGAAGAAAATGTCTGCTGGACTGATGTACAATCATTAAGATCAACAGAAACAATGTATTAGCAATATAGGTGTAACGAAGCCCTTCATTCAATAAAAGATTTGTGTAATATCAAAATTAATGTTCTTTAGCATGGCTAACACCATCCCGTTCGTTAACTCAAAACCAGAGAAAGGTCAAGGAAAAATATGCAATGTTAGATGTACAAATTGGAGAATAAAAGGGAAAATTAGATTTACTGGTTTTAGTCGTAGATTATTATGACCTTATATCAGGCATGGTTCTTTAGCGCGGCGAACGCATCAGTACTCCTCATAAATATGTGAAATTAATTCAGCACCCACATACCCATGTTTTATCTCTAGAGTGAGGCAGAATAATGATATAATAAAGTTAATAAAACCACATTTGTCTACGATCTAAGTGATTACACGTCTACGTAAAGGAAATCTATTGGACGTCGGAGATGTGATAACTGAAGTCTTAGATGAGTTTGAAAACATAATAACTTCCGAACTCTTTAAGATTCTTCCATCAAGACGTATGATCGATCATATGATTAAGTTGGTTCCTGCTGCAAAACCCCACATACAAGCTCCATATGTATGGTACCTCTGGAATTCAAAGAAATGCGCCAACAAATTTCTGAAATGCTAGAGGAAGGATATGTACAATCCTCAAAGGCTCCATTTGGTGCTTCAGTTTGGTTCTACTTAAAGCAAGATAAATCATTTCATATGTGTTTTGGCAATGAGCTTTCAAAAGATGAGAGCTGATAAAGAACCTACAACTTGGGAATTTAGATGTAGAGAGCCAATTAGAACTTCCAAGTTAGTCATCTCTTGCTTTATTTTGATAATTGACTTGAACACAAGGTGTGATCCGTAGGGTCCTTGTCATGCATCATATGACTTGATTAGATCATATCCATCACACACTTGATGAATAAGTCTTCAGACATGTATAAGCATCCCCAAGCATGTAAACAAATCACAACATAATAGAATTTACATTCTAACTATAAAGTTCTCTCTCTAATATGTTTTTCTCTGATTTCTAGATTATTCTTCCTATTATTTTCTAAAAGTTCTAATTATTCACAATCAAATTACCAGTGATTCCATATGAAGGTTTAGGCCGAGCGAGATGACATTGTGAATTTAACGAGTTGAACTAGATAATCAATTCAGATATTTATGAAGGTAAAAGTAAACAATTTTTTTTATCTTCATTCGATATCGTTAATGAATACAACACAGTTTTGTTATAATCTGCATAAGAGATCAACCCACGAGGTCCATACGGAAAATTAGTAAGACCCTTGATCAGCATCATATAGTTATGCATGGTCCAAAATTGAAATGACTGAGCAAACACGTGATAATTCATCTAAAGCACTTCGATAGATGAAGAATATTGCTGATCAACATCTAATAACTGTGGAGTTTAAGGTTGGAGATAAAATTTTGACAAGTTAACACCCCAAATTTGGAAGAAAATCTCAAGCAATCCAATGCATAAGGGATTGATTCCAAGGTACGGTGGTCTCTTTGAAATTATGAAATGAGTTAGCAAGGTATCTTATCACCATATTTTCCCAAGAAAAGTTAAAAATTTACCCAACATTTCATCTGAATTTCTTGAAGAAGTATCATCTTGACATACTTGACAGAAGCTAAATCGCAGTTTTACAAGCAAGTCCAATCCGTATTTGACGATCAAACGAAGGGACAAAGAAAGAAAAATATGATGGCCTAATAGTGGTAAATTACATGGTTTATTCGAGTCTGAAGCTACTTGGAAGAAGGACACAATTTGTGACACTTTGAAAAACAAATTCATGATTACTTTAAGTTGAAACTTTGATGAGGCGTCAAACAGTTGGTAGGGAAGGTTTGTTCGCCTTCGAGAAAATGATATAATTATCATGATCAAAACAACAAGTTGGGCATGAACATAATGTATAGCCCATTAAACGTAAGTTTGCAGAACTTGCACATGTACATTGCATCAATCATAGGGAGATGATGCGCAATAAGGATTACACTTGACTGGTGGTCTAATCTTTTATACATGCAAGATCAGATTCATGCGCCCAGTATATGATCGAGCGATCATAAAAGGTTATGCTTTATGGACATGCACTTATAGTTTTCCTAAGTGAAGGAATGACCTTTCGTATTCAGGAAAAACAGTTGAATAGTTAGTCTGGTTATGCGCAAGTGTCCATTGTGAAATAAAATATAATTTTTTGGTGGGTACAAGTTGGTCACATTTCAATATAGATTTTTAAAGCATAAATAACATGACCTTTTGAAATTTGAGTATCCAATACAAGAAGAGTTTGTTTAATCATAAGTATGCATCAATAAAATGGTTAAGGCCGAGTTTAAAACATATGTTATATTGATGCATAATGTCCCTTAGGATGGATTAACTTATGTGCATGATTCGTGAAGTATGTATGTGGCTGAAGTATCATGGACATATCCTGTATTTAGTATGGCATGAACAAAGCATAACTAAAAAAGACAAAGAATGGTTAGTTGAAGCAAGCAAGCAAAGACCGTGTTAGAAACGAGTATTGTTGTACAAGGAGGGATGTTACCTTTTCCTAGTTTAGCACTGTAACACCATGACAGGTAGTCGACACTTTAATCGTGATAGTCGACACATCTTTTGCCTCGCTAGTTTAGGGCATACAAGATAGACTAAAAAAAGTCATTCTAAAGTAAAATAAAAGCCCCATAACCAGTTATTTTTTATTTATGGCTAAAACCCCCGAAAAAAGTCATTTTGAAATAAAATAAAATCTCCCTAACTAAATTAGTTATTAAATTAGAGTTAATTAATTAAATTAGTTGTTAAATTAGTAGTGTTTTAACTTAGTTATAGTTAGTGTTTGAATTTATTTATAGTTAATGTTAAGATATGAGAACTTTAGTTAGGAGAGATATTGTGTGTTAGGTTCGAAAAAGAAGAAGAAGTTGGGAATATAAGAAAACTAAGGTGTTGAGATTCTTTAACTAGTTAGGTATAAGTGCTAATGATCTTTTTTTTTTATAGATAAAGAAAGGAACTACTAATAGTCAGAGATAATAGAAGTTGCCTCCCACAGTCGAGGACTTTGGTTTCTCCCTCCAATTCTAGCCAAGTTCAGGAGGTCATGGCCTTTATGTCCTTACATATGACTTTTTCAAAAGAAGATAAACACAAAAGTAGCCTATCCATACTGGAGTTGGTACGCCAACTAGTTCTTCTCCTCCCTCCTTGCAAGGTCCCATTGATGTTAGTGTTAGTGCTACCAACATAAGGTTGCACATATATTTTCCCGTGGGCCAAATGGAGTCTAGGGATGGGAGCACCAGTTAGTAAAGGTTGCAAAGCCATGAGTCGCGTTATCAAGGTATAGTGAGCATAAAGCCCAAACAACTCTAATGAAAGGAGCAATGCATTAGAGAATGTTCTCTAGTCTCAATGTTATTCCCGCACATCACACAAATAGGGTCATTAGTAGGAATATGCTCAGATAGAATACCATTAAACGACAGGATGTTACTTTTCATTTTCCAAGTAAAGAATTGGATTTCCGAAATAACATCAAGCCCCCAAATCTTCTTCGCTAACCTATCAGTAACTTGATCTTTTTTGTGATCTAGAGGTCATAAAGATTTATTAGAGAAGTTCAATTGAGGACCATCGATCTACATAAGGGCATCCTCACTGTTTTTATCTGGGTGAATGGTTAGAATTCTTTTAATTATGAACCACTCAAGCATCTGCTGAAGAAGTTGGATATTCCATCCATTTTCCGAGATTAAGTCCTCAACCAGGGTGTAACGATTATCTGTAAATTCAGGGTTCAGAACTATAGGATGATCTTGTATGTCAGGGATCCAGTTGTTTTTAAAGAATGTACATTATTTCCTTTACCGATTTCCAAAATACAATACTGTTTTAGAATCATCAGACCAGTGTGGATACCTTTCCAATTACAAGTGACATGAAAAGGATTTATGAAAGGAAAATATTTTCGTTTCATAGTCTTAGTGAAAATGGAGTTAGGCTGGAATCTCCAACCATTTTTCGCAATCAGCGACAAGTTCATCTTGTTAAGGTCCTTAAGCCCATTTCCCGCTTTCTCTTTACTAAAACAAAGCTTGGACCATTTCCTTATATAGACCCCTTTAGACTCTCCAGACTTACCCCACCAGAAATCCCTAATCAAGTTATTACTGGCTCTTTTGATAATTTCTTTAGGAAGAATGAACGTAGACATGTTATAAATAGGTAACATTTTGAGGACAGCTTTAGCCATAACTTCTCTACCCGATGGAGATAAGGACTCACCTTTCTAATCCTTTAGCTTCCCACCCATCTTATCAAGAAGATTATCAAAGCAAGCAATTTTAGACTTATTGGTAAATAGCGGACCACCTAAGTATTTATCATCAAGTTTAATCATTTTAACTTTTAAAATGTCAATTATGGTTTTCCATAAGCATTATTTATGTGTGGTGTGGTGGGGGTGGGGTGTGTGTGTTTGTGTGGGTGTGTGTGTGGGGGGTGGGGGGGAGGGTTGGGGTGAAGAAAATACCTGATTAAAGAAGTTTATCATTTTCCCGGAGGTCTTACCGTAATATTCAAGAATCTTTAACAAGTTTGTACATTGGGTGGTAGTGGCCTTAGTAAAAATTAAACAATCATTTGCGAAAAGCAAATGACTGATGGAAGGACAATGTTTGTTGATTTTGGAACCAGTGACCAAACCTTCATTATCAGCATTAGAGAGCGTCCTAGAGAAGGATTCTATGCATAAGATAAAGAGATAAGGAGAAAGCGGGTCTCCTTTTCTCAAACATCTAGTGGGTTTAAAAGGTTTGCTAGGGACACCATTAATAAGGATGGCCGAAGAGCTAGTACTGATGCATTGGTGAATTAGGTTACACCAAGCATCACAGAATCCCATTCTTTTAAGGACAACTATCAAAAAATCCCACTCGGCTCTGTCAAACGCCTTAGACATGTCAAATTTAAGGCCTAAAAAAATAGTTTTAGAATTTTTCCTCTTCTTTCTCATAGCGTGGATTATCTCATGAGCAACAAGAATGTTGTCTGAGATAAGCTTGTTCTTGACAAAAGCAGACTGATAAGGGAAAATCAGCCTGTCCAGAAACGGTTTCATCCTATTAGCAATCACTTTAGAGATTATCTTATAAGCAATATTACACAAGCCAATAGGTATATAATCCCCAGGAGTAGTAGGGTGAAGAACCTTGTGTATCAGGAAAATGAAGATCATGGAAATGAAGGTATGAAATGTGTATTTGTTGCTTATAATCGTCGAAACGGGTAATAAATATTAAATTTTGCATCATTATTTTCCGGCCTTCGTATCACCTAGAATTGACAAGTACGTGGACAATAAACCTGTCGATTCTGGCTATCCCCAAAAAAATTGAACATCAACCAGCAGGTAACTAAAAAAAACCCATTGTTTGTTAGAATTAACGGATGAATGACAAGATTTAACAAAGTTAGTAACTACCTGCCGATTTCGACACGTTTAAGTTTGAAAAACACACTTCGAGTACAATCGACAGACAAGACTTTTGATATCTGTTGGTTTCTACACTTAGTCATTGTCCAAATAAATTGAATCCAAAATCGGCAGATATTTATAATTGAGTGGGCCAACTCTGAATTAATATTCTTCATGTATGAACATAACCTAATGCAGGTGGATTATAAGTCATTGCAAAAACATGAAAAATATAAAGAAGGATCGCCTTTACATGAAGGATATGTCAACCGATTGTTTGGAACCAACAAAAATTTTGGTTTGAAAAAGAAAAAATTTGCAATTTCCAAAATAAATCGGAAGTTTTAGGTTTTAGTGGTAAAAAATAATAAAAACACAGTTATAACCAGAACCGTAATTTTTACCGGTGAAGGTAACCTAGTACTTTGAGGTTATTTAGACATCCCATTACTTGGTCTCCTAGGTCAATTGTATTAATTTTGCAACAGATGCAATATAGTTAACGTGTACATACACGTGTACACAAACTTTTTTTTTTTAATAAGCTGTATACAAACTCAAGCAAAGGAAATTCCGAAACAGGGTAAAAATCCAAAATCATGCCGATGTGTATAGACGACTAGATAAATCCTATCTTTAATATTAAACACGGAAGGCAAGATTTCTAGAATTTCTCAAATAAAATTCAAGCCAAAAAGTCATTTATGATCATCTATCTCACTCTATCTCGAGTTCTCAATTAATTTTTCAACGACTAAGATATTAAAATATTGAATTTTTAGGGCAAGTTTGGGAATTCGGTCATCCAGAACCGAAGAAGAATATTACTTATTCCTCCTCTTCTGCTTCTTCTTCATCTCTTTCCTTGTTCTTTCTCAGATACAAACAAAAACAAAAACATCTTTCGAACTGAAATTGTTATTCAATTACCATTGTTTTTTTTTTTTTTTTTTTCCTGATCAAAGGAGTTTCAAGCTTCCGAAATCTTCAAAGGGTTGCGGGTCTGTTTTGATTAGGTTGGTTCCTTTTGTTTTAAGTTGTTGAATCTTATTCATGATTTGGGGGTTTGTTCATTGCTCATAATTTGTTTGTATATGGGGGGATTTCATTGATTTTGTAATTGATTATTTAATCTTGAGTTCTGAACACCTTAGAAACCCTAGATTAACAAATGCAATTATCACTTTTCTTTTATTCTGCTGTATAGCTAATCAAAACCGGCAATGTTTTTGGTATTTTTGTAGGGGGTATGGAGCGATTTCAATGGCTAAAGATTGTTGTTTTACTCTGGTTATTTACAATAACTGGAGCTAGAGGTAAACTAACTTGGCGCTTGGTTTATTAAGTACACTGTTGCTTCGTGTATCTTAGTGCACTAGTCAATGGAATTGCTGAATCTTTCTTTATGATGTTTTTCTTTTTCACTGCAGAATTGCAAGTCAAACATATGGAACTGCAAATGAAGCAAAGTGACCATGGCCCCGTCTACAATCATACTCTTGCAAAGATATTGGTAGAGTATGCTTCTGCGGTGAGTTTCGGTTTTTAGTTCTTGGTTTACGTGTGTTCACTTAGAAAAATAACTAGCCATTTCAAGTATGAGTGTTTTCGTTGAACTTGTATCCCATCATATAGATGACTAGTGGATTGAAGCTGTTGCTTCTTACAGGTTTACATGTCGGATCTAACAGAATTATTTACTTGGACTTGCTCAAGATGTGATGATATGATTAGGGAGTTTGAAGTGCTGGAGCTGATTGTTGATGTCCAGCATTGTTTACAGGTAACTAAATGTCCTATAACTGGCTTTCATGATGATATAGCTATGTTGAATTACTTCTACTTGGTTTGGCAAGCATCTTAAGCTGTGATACAATTGTCTTATGCAGGCATTTGTTGGGTATGCTAAGGATCTTAATGCCGTCGTTATTGCATTTAGGGGTACTCAAGAGCACAGGTACTTATTTGTTTGATAGCATGCTTAACCATACTATTTGTTGAAATCATAGAGAGAAGCCTTAGTTATTCATCTCCGTTATTTAGAACATATTACTAGTGTTTGAATTTCTTTTTGCTGTGTGAATATGTATTTAAGGGCAATTCCTGTAACTTTCTGTGACTATGAAAAGAGAGCAAGTTAATCCCATTGACTCTTGGAATTATGCAGGATGTATTTGCTGACTTTGTTAATGAAGTGCCATTTTCTAACTTGTTTTCTCTTTTATCATCCCCCAGCAAACTTCTAATTTTGTTCGTATACCTGTTTGTAGCATTCAGAATTGGGTTGAAGATTTGTTCTGGAAGCAACTTGATCTGAACTATCCAGGCATGCCTGATGCAATGGTTGGTTCTTTTAACTAAAACCTTGTAAGAAGATATAAAAGTGAACAGTCCTTATATTCTGCTCTCGTAAATATTTTCAGGTGCATCATGGATTTTATTCAGCATATCATAACACGACTATTAGGCCTTGTCTTCTAAATGCTGTCAGAAGAGCCAAGAGGTTATACGGGGATATTCCCATCATGGTCACGGGACATTCTATGGGCGGGGCAATGGCTTCTTTTTGTGCACTTGATCTATCAGTAATTGACCTACCTATCAACTTGTCTTCTCACTAATTTGGACATTGCATTATTTACGCCGAAATTCATAGCAGTCTGCAGCATCTCGTCGGTTCATTTTGATGTTAGATTTTATTGGCGTTTTTCTTTTAATTGGTTATAGTGTATTGAGGGAATACTTGTACATCTTTCCAGGTAAATTTTGATGGACCTTGTGAAGTTCAACTTATGACCTTTGGACAGCCACGTATTGGCAACTCAGTATTTGCATCGTATTTCAGCCAGCATGTGCCAAATACAGTACGAGTAACTCATGCGCATGATATAGTGCCTCATTTGCCTCCCTACTATACTTACTTTCCACAGAAGACTTACCACCACTTCCCAAGAGAGGTAATGGTTCTGCTTACTCGTTTGAATTCCTGGAAATAGCTTTTTTTCCCCTGCAAATAGATCTCGCTCAACATGTTGCAGCGGATAGTTAATGTTTGATTGTTTGGTTTCATCTTTGAAGCTTGTAATTTTTCAATTTTATAGGTGTGGATTTACAACGTTGGTTTGGAAAGTCTAGTTTATGTAGCCGAGAAGATCTGTGATGCATCTGGTGAAGACCCATCGTGTAGCAGGTATGGCTGTTTTCCTTCTTTGTTTCAATTTTTTGCTAGCCCTATACATCAGTAAGCAATTGAACGAGTTATGAGGCTTTGTACTTGCTCTTATACTGTTACATATGAGCAGGTCTGTAATGGGAAACAGCATCACAGATCACTTGTCATATTATGGAATCCAACTACAAGCTGAGACATGGGGTTCATGCAGAATTGTCAACTCAAATTTGAATAACTACGGGGTAAAAGATCTAAGAGGGAACATAGTTTTGTCGAGGGATCCTACTACTACTCCATATTCTGCTATAGTACTAAATAGTGATATTGGTACTCAAAGTGCTTCTGCTATGTAATTTGAGTATTAAGAGGAAGAAGTTTTCTTTTGGTTGAAAGTGATTCAACTGCCTGAAGTCTTAAATTAGTCCCAGCAAGGGTATCTGTAAATAGTTTCTCCAATGTAATATTATGACCCTTAAAATTGTGAATATTAATCTGTAAATTCGGGGTTTAGTTTCAAATGTACTGTGTAAACTATGTGAAGATTATACTTATATTAGAATTACCCTACCTAGTACCACTCGGACTGGTATTCATTTGTTAAGATATGAACCTTTTACCAAATATGATGCAGCACTAGTCAGGTGTCTAATTCATCTGAGCCTGGGTATCACTGTGTGTTAGCCATTTGGATGTAGCATCACCAATATAATTTCTGCGCTACTGGGGAACTAATAAAACCCGACTGCGTAGAGATGAAGCAAGACACTTTCAGGGGTTCAACAGCATTTTCTTTTCTTGTTTTCACGGCACGCCATCTCTACGTGTGGATGAGAGGACTGAGGAGGGTCATTTATTTCGATCGGGGCAATTTGCTATCCTGTAGGTAAGGTGTCCTTTGGTTTTCAAATCCAGCCTAGATTCTGGGAGGTCAGATCATTAAACAAATGAATGGATAAGTTTTTTCAACCGTCTCATTACTATTGGATGTCTTTTGCTATTCCTTGTCCAATAAATCTCTGTTCACTATCCGCGGTTTCATCGTGCAAGGCTCCAAGGACAAGTAAGGGTAAGACAACCTATGGTCTTCAAATCTAACATCTAGATTGGAAGCTAAAATAATCCTCTAAGGGACAATTCCTATGACAATAAACAAAATAAATAAATTGTTGAGCCATGTGGATGAACAAACACGTTTTTGCACTATGGAAAATCAAGGAAAAATGAACAAATCTGGTATTTTAGGGTTCCACTAGTGATTTTATTAATATAAACTAATAAGAGTTGGGTCCCACTAGTGATTTTATTGATATAAACTAATAAGGGTTGGGTAACCACTGATTATTTAACTAATAAAACAAATAATAAAAAATAAAACCTAAATATTATAACCGAATTTTGGAGAGAGAAAACCAAGGGGCGGTCAAACATCACTCGCCAGCGTTTTCCCTTTCAACTCCTGGTTTTCCATCAGACGCGTGTCTCTTCTTCCAACTCACTCAACAAACCAACAAATTTGTTGGTTTGTTCATCCGTTTTTCATGTTTGTTGAGTCCATAGTGGGATCAATTTGTTCATTCCATAGGAACTGCTCTAAGTCCTATGGCAGTTCTAATCTAGCATCTATATGCGCTGAATGGAACAGCGGAAAGTAGACGCACTGAATGGAACAACGAAAAGTAGAATTAGGTTGCGCTGAATGGAACAACGCAACCATCTCAGTCGTCAGATCAAAAAATAAATCAATCTGCGCTGAACCGAACAACAAAAAGTTGATTTTCTCTGTGCTGAACTATTCAGCGAAACTATCTCGCTACTAGTTGGAATGCGAGATATATCTGGAAAGAGTAGTGTTAAAGAATAGGCAACGCTTTTTGTGTAATCTGTAACACTTTTTGGCTAATCTAGTAGCCAAATCTTCCCCATAGGACTTAGTCTTATGGGAATTGGCACATCACATAGTTCGCCAAGCCAAGTGAATGAACAAACTCCTATGGTAAAACTAATTGTGCGAAACAACATTAATTTGACACGTGATAAAAGTTCTGTCTCCAACTGCTCTATTTCGAATTCACTATAAATTTACTCTGTTCATTCATTTCAATTCATTTTTCCTTTCAAATAATTGTGCAACTAACACTGAAGAGGATCGAATATTTTTTCTTTCCTTTCTTTTCTCTATCTCTCCTCTTTCTTAGCTCTCAAATAGTGTTTTTTAAAAAAGAAAATTTTCTCCATCGTCTCTTTATGGAGTAACTTTCTATAACTGGATTCCCTAGTTAAGTAAGCAGGGGTTTGTGGATATACAGATTGATCATGGAGGAGTGCAAAGGAACATGTAGGGGTTTTTCTTTTTTGTGGTAAGGATGTTGTTGAACATCACTTTTATTTTCTGCTAGTTTTTCATATCCAGTGGTAAGGATGTTGTCGAGCATCTGTTGTAATGATGTTGTTGAACATCATTAGTTTATATTAACTTCGTTTGATCTTTAACTATATATATCAAAAATCTCTTTAAATTTGTGTTGCTTGTCTCCTCTCTGAGATTGAAATTGGTCGACCTTCATCTTCAGGCCTCATGATCCTTGCTTTTGTTTATGCAATGGGTGGAAGGGCGTTGAACATTTCTTTAAGATTGAGAAAGAACACTTTTGGCTTGTGTTTTGGAAAATTCTGTTCTTTCTGGATTTAATCGTTAAGTGATACAATGGTATCCATGGATTTCCTTACGAGGAGTCTTAGGTTACTTTTTATAAATTTGCTAGCTCAACTTTGTTTTTCTCAGATTTTATAATGGGATTAGATCTGGAATAAGAGGCTTGAAGTGGTAATAGAGGCAGTGATATATTTGAGTTCTTAAAACTCGTTTCGAATATTTGGGTATGATGCGCAATAAGTGTTTGTTATAATGACAAACCCGTCTATTAGGAGAACTCTTACATCTCAAAGGTGTAGTTGCTGGTTGCAATCGAAAAGAAAAAAAGTCACTCTTAGTTTGGCCACTTTAATAGGGATGTGTAACTAGGTGATTGTGAAAATGAAAAACCAATCTTTTGGGAGAAATGTTTCAATAACAATAAGTGTTGTTGTTGGTGAAATTCGATAGGAAAAAGGAAATTAATGAGGGTAGTGTTCTTGGATGTTGTTTATAAAGACAACTATTCGTGTCCACTTCAGTGTGATCCTAGAGAAAATACTTAAACTTCTAGGTGTTAGTTGTTGGTAATGCTTCGATCAAAAAAAAAAAAAATGCTTACAAAAGGTAGTATTAAGCATTGTCGGCTTTATGTATCTCAGCAGAAATTTCAACACAAAGGAGGTTGTTTTCCTTTTAGGATTAGCCTTAGCAGCCCTTAGGAAAGTTTAAGGCTCCGGAAGTAAGTTATAATCTCTCGGATTTAGTGTGGGGTAATTTTGGTCGACGGACGATGGTTAACTTGCAAGTTTTTTTCTAAAACGATGAGGCTACAATAGTCTCAAAACATTTGTTAGTGGTCTGATAAATTTTTATATTCTTATATTTCGGTCAACTCGTGGTAGGATAGTGTATCGGCTGCCTATGGGTTTTAGGTAAGTCTTAGTTTGGTTTGTTTAAGTTTCGTTTTTTCCTTTCTTTTTGGCCTAGGTGACTGTTTCGACTTTTTTCCTCTTAGAGGATCAATTTCTGTTTTGAGATCTGCTTGTTCCACTTCTTTCCTCTGTCTATCCCTTCATTATTGCCGGTGAAGATTCAATTAGCTGTTTTTTGTCTTTTAGGGTGTCGATTCCTCACCTTATTTTTGATCACTATAAAATTAGGTTTCCGCTTTTGCAATTGAGTTAGAAATTAGAGTTTCTTTGTGGTGTTGGCTTCTGATGGAGAACTAGACTTCATTAATAGGAGAATCCTTTAAGTGTGTTTTGGTACCGTTATGATTTTAGGCTAAATAATTTGGCGCGTTCAATTATTGGAACATTGCTGTTCAATCCCCCTGAGATCACTTGTTCTAATGGTTTTACTCCGGTTCATGAAGATCAATCTGTTTTTTATCCGCTACTTCTACTGAAAATAACCAAGGGAATCCAGGTACACAATTTTTGAAATTTACTCTCTTATTGCTTTGGCCTCCTGAACTCTTTCAATTCTCTAATGATACAGCTTCCCTTCTGTGTTCTAAAATCTATTTTATTGATAGCTTATTGCCTGATTTTACTTTTAATTACTTGCTGTTATTTCTCATTAACTTGCATTTTCATAAAATTGGTGTGTGAATCGTTAGCAAAACAAAAAAGCGAACAAGGCATTAGCCTAGCAAAGATTTCTAGACAGCTAACAATAGAAAGACTGAGGAAAAATTCAAAATTATTTCCCTTTGTTAGTATAATTATGAAAATCTTGGCTTAGAACACCCATGGGTGTGGCCAAAATAAAACACAACAACATCTTAATAATCTGATTAATTCTGAGAAACCTGATGTTTTATTTTTATCCGAGACTAAGTCTCAAAGGGGTTTAATGAGAAACCTACTTAATTATTTCCCAAACACCCACATTGTAGACCCAGATGGAATAGCTGCTGGGGGGCTAGCAATTGCTTGGGTGGATGGATTTCATTTCGAAGTGGTTCAATGGAATCTTAATATGATTAACATTATTATTAAAAATAACTTCCATTCAAAGGAATGGTTACTAACTTGTTTTTATGGCTCACCAAAGCATGAACTAAAACTAGAAATAATGGGATATTTAGAGAATATAGCACAAAGAGTTAACTTGAACTCAATGCCTTGGTTGGTAATAGGTGATCTAAACATAATTTTCAACAGTGATGAAAAGGAAGGAGGTCTTCCTTTTAATAGAAAAAAATTTGAACCAATAATGAACTTAATTCAAAGAACAGGTCTAGAGGACCTGGGTTTCAACGGAAACATATTTACATGGAGTAATAAAAGAGAGGGTTCGGCTAATATAAAGCAGAGGCTTGACAAATCCTTAGCCAATGCACAGTGGAATCTAGAATTCCAGGAAGCATCCCCTGAAAATCTGGTGGCAATTGGCTCATACCACGGGCCAATTTGCCTTTCTTTGAAATCTTGTTCTTCTTTTTTATCTTCAACTTTCAAGTTTTACGACACCCGACTTAAAGAACCTACTTGCATAGAGGTTATAAAAAAATCCTGGATTTTTTTCCTTAGATCTTATTGAAAACATCTCTACTTTGAGTGACAACCTTAGTACCTGGAAAATAGATGTGTTTGGAAAACCAAATAAAAAGATCAAGATAATCTTAAAGAACATAGAGAGATTAACATAATACAAATATCATAAACAACAAGTTATTAAAACTAGAAGCACTGTATGATTCATAAGAGGAAATTGCAAAACAACAATCAAGAAACAACACTATAGCTTTGGGTGAAAGAAACACAACTTTCTTTCATGTTACAACTTTGAAAAGAATAAAAAGAAATAACATAGACTGTATACAAGATAAAAATGATATGTGGTTTCTACTAGAATATAAAATGAAGAAGTTCTGACTTCTTACTTCTCTGAGTTGTTCACTGAGACTTCTACTAACTTTGATGAACAAATATTTTCTCACATTTCACCTTGTATATCTTCTGATGAAAATAATTCCCTAACAGAAGTTCCATCTTCAGATGAAATATGGGAGGTGGTTAAAAAACTAAAACCAAACAAAGCTTCGGGGCCAGATGGTTTCCCAGTGAGTTTTTTCAAACATAATTGGGGTATAGTAGGACCACAATTAGTGGTTGTAATACAAGATTTTTTTCAAAACAAAAAACTAAACAGTGAGCTAAATAAAAACTTTCTTTTTCTAATCCCAAAGACAAAAAAATCCAAAATCTCCTGGAGATTTCAGACCAATTAGTCTGTGCAATACACCTTATAAAATCATAGTTAAGCTTATGGCTAATAGATTCAAAAAATTCCTGGAAAACATAATTTCACCTTTACAATCTGCTTTTCTTTCATCTAGGAAAATTTCAGACAACATTATTGTTGCTCATGAAATGATGCACTCTATGAAAAAAAGTAAAAAGAAAACTGGTAACATTGGCCTCAAAATAGGCATGTCAAAGGCATTCGACAGAGTAAACTAGAACTTTTTGATCAAGACTCTACAAGCTTTTGGTTTCTCTGAACATTGGTGTACACTTATTTATCAGTGTCTTTCTACTTCTTTAATTGCAGTTCTTCTTAATGGCAACCCTTGTAGCGAGTTCAAACGATCTAGAGGAATTAGGCAAGGAGATCCATTGTCTCCATACCTATTCATCATGTGTATGGAAGTTTTTTCAAGACTGTTAAATAATTTAGAAAGTACGAAAAAAGTTCAAGGAATTAAACTAACTCCTAAATCAACTCCACCCACCTCTTTTTCGCAGATGACCTCCTTCCGTTCACTAGAGCTGATCTAGGTAGTTGTAAAAATCTACTAGAAACCATTCACATGTTTAGTGCTTCATCAGGACAGGTGAAAAAGCGGGGGTCTAACAACCTCACCCAATATTTCTCTTAGCAATCTGTATGGACTAACTCCAATATACTTTCAAGAGAATCAACTAGACAGTCAGACTCAATCTTAAGAAAAGTATATCAAAGAGTTATATCTCAATCTCTCAATTCAATCCACAATCAAACAAATATAATTTGCGAGCCTGATTGAATATAAGAGAGATAACTTGAACGGTACCAAAGACCAATGTTCAAGGATCAATCAATTTCAATCAACAACCAAAGGTTGGATTTACCAATTGATCGATTCAATGCACAACCTGTGATATTTTAATTATATAACAAAATATAATGCGGAAAAGAAATAACACAGACACCAGAAATTTTTTAACGAGGAAACCGCAAATGCAGAAAAACCCAGGGACCTAGTCCAGATTTAAACACCACACTGTATTAAGCCGCTACAGACACTAGCCTACTACAAAGCTAACTTCGGTCTGGAATGTAGTTGAACCCTAATTAATCTCACACTAATTCAAGGTACAGTCGCGTTCCTTATATCTCTGATCCCAGCAGGATACTACGCACTTGATTCCCTTAGCTGATCTCACCCACAACTAAGAGTTGCTACGACCCAAAGTCGAAGACTTGATAAAAATATCTGCATCACACAGAAAAATCTATTGAATAGATAAATCTGTCTCCCATAGATAAACCTACGAGTTTTTGTTCCGTCTTTTGATAAATCAAGGTGAACAGGAATCAATTGATAACCCAGACTTATATTCTCGAAGAACATCCTAGAATTATCAATCACCTCACAATAATCTTAATTGATTAACGAAACAAAATATTGTGGAATCACAAATGATGAGACGAAGATGTTTGTTACTACTTTTCTATCTTGCCTATCGGAGATATAAATATCAAACCAATCTTACGATTACACTCAATCACGATAGAAACAACAAGATCAGATCACGCAACTACAGAGAAAATAGTTGGGTCTGGCTTCACAATCCCAATGAAGTCTTTAATTCGTTAACCTACAGGGTTTCGTGAAAAACCTAAGGTTAAAGGAGAATCGACTCTAGCTTATACAATTAGTATCATACAGGAGGTGTGGGGATTAGGTTTCCCAGTTGCTAGAGTTCTCCTTTATATAGATATCAAATCAGGGTTTGCAATCTAAGTTACCTTGGTAACAAAGCATTCAATATTCACCGTTAGATGAAAACCTGATTAGATTCAAGCTAATATCTTTCAACCGTTAGATCGAACTTAGCTTGTTATACACAAATGAAATGTAACTTTATTTAGGTTTGAGTAACCGTACTTAAACGTGTACACTTAGTCGGTTCAACAATAGTTAACCAATGGTTAGACACATGAGCACTTTCATATCAACCTTATTCATCTTTACCATAACTAGTTCAAATGACTCAAATGAACTAGTTAGAGAGTTGTTCAATTTCTTAGATCTTATAGAAGTATACAAGACACAATCGAAGAAAAATCAGTTTTGATTCACTCGAATCGATTCATGAACATTATAGCCACGGTTTGCAAAGATTGCATTCCTTATTATATAAATGTTTTAGTTCATGAACAAACCGATTTTAGAAAGTAACCTACTTAAGTATGCAAACGGGTACGCGTACTTAAGTAACCGGATTGAGTTTTTTTTTTCACTTTCAAACTCTAGCAGAAATTCACGGACGTGAACTTTCCGCCAGTATGCGTACGCATACTTACCCGGATTTCCAACAACCGCCAGTACGCATACTTTGGGTTCCCGGTTTTGGACTTTTACACAAATGTGAGAACACACTATGTTTATATCCAAAGATGGTTACATGTTATAAACTCTCATTTCAATCATTGAAACTTTCTTAGAGGATGTTAAAATAGTCGTTATTCACAAACTATTTTCATCAAAGCGATTCTCAAGTTATTGAAATAATCAACATGACTTTCATCACGAGTAAAGATGAACTTGGCTAAAGCGAAATCTTACCAACACATATTTCGAGAAATAGATAAGCGAGATAAACTCGGCTCGAAATAGCAAATGTGTATAATTGAAGTCTATATAGCAATACGACTTTTGTCTCAAAATAGGAGATAGAATAGATAGACTTTTGAGTGATAGATAAGTTCAAGTCTCCACATACCTTTTGTTGATGAAGTTCCACAAGTTCCCTTGAGTAGTTCTTCGTCTTCATTCGATGAACGCCGTGGAGTCTAAGGCTCAACTACACTTACTATCCTAATCCGAGACTTAGCTATAAGTATACTAGAAATCAAGACTTATAGTTTTGGCAACTAAACTTGACAAACAAGCTTGAGATAGCAACGCTTGCGAGTTCGACCGAGCAGTGCTCTAACAATCTCCCCCTTTGTTAATTTTAGTGACAAAACTATCAATACATATGGAATACAAAATAAATAAACTTTGTAGCTTCTCATCCAAATGCTTGATCTCCTTGGTTCTTCAATATTACTCGAAATATTCATCACTTCCAAGTACTCCAATGATTCTAAAGGTATTCAATTCAGCATCATCGTTTTTGAAGATCCGTAGCCATAACAATGAGAAAACAATAACTTTCAATCATTGTTATACAGTGTCATAGTATTATTACACAACATCAAAATTCAATTGTATCACAACTTCGACAACAATACTATGGTGATATGTATCACTCCCCCTTAGTCAATACTTCATCTCACATGAAAACTACTCCCCCTTACATAATGATCCGAAAACCATATGTATTTGTAGTGTGAACTACACATTAGTTCCCCCCCTTTTTGTCAATAAAATTGGCAAAGGTACGAAAATTAATGGGATCCTAATGAAATTTCCATAGAGATACTTCATGACCAAAAGAAAAGCACATATCAACTTTTTTAGATGCAATCATATAGTCGAAACTAAATGCATTCATCAAGGAGTTTATAAAGATACAAGATAACCCCTATAATATTCCACAGCTGCACTCCCCACAAATATTTGGTAATTAAGCACAAGTTCAAATAAGAATTCTCCCCCATAAAATGTCATTCTTGAAAGAACAACAAGAGCGACCTTACTTTTACAAGAAAAGAAGGATTTCTTTGGACATTAACAAATCACAGAAGAATACGAATTTGTATCCAAAAATCTCAATTAAATTAACCACAAGAGAACCCATGATTAATTTAATCGGAAATGCTCACATAAGAGAACTTACGGAGCCGCACAGTATTTACATAAAAATATGGATCAGGGAAGATCAATACTGCGGAATAAACAAAGATTCATTCTATTTTTAATCACTATTTTCACAATGACATATAATAGACATAATCTTTGTAAACAAAAGTTCATTCTATCTTCCATCAATATTTGCATAATGACATAATAGGCTTAACTTTTGTTTGTCAAAAGTTCATTCAATCTTTTATCAATACTTGCATACTGACATATGAAAGACTTAACTTTTGACCACGTATGGGACAATCAAAGTTCAGGGACGCAAACATACATATCCCATAACAAGTTGCAATATTTAAAACCAAAAAGATTAATACTGCAAAATCATCTTCCAAATAAACTTTAGAATTTAAATAAATAAATCTAAAAACATTGCAAGATGAAAATCGTTGGAAATAGCTATGTGTAATCACAATAATGACTATTCCAAACCCTAGTTATCCTTCTTAAAAACATAGGAATAAATTCTCATAAGAAGTTTCCTAGTTAGAATAAGACAACTCTTAGAGAACATAATTCGAAAAACATCAGACATGGCCAGCAACCAGAGATCGAACATGGACGAGTTCATCAGTTGCTTTCTTCAGTTCGTTTTTCAGAAATTCAAGATTCTTTGTTGCAATTCCAAGTTGTTCACGAACGACCTCAAAATATCGAAGAAGATTTCCTACAAGTTGTGATGACATCTAAACTAGTAGTTTGTTTTCATGATCAACAGCATGATAACAGGTTATGAAAACAGGGTTCTCGTGAAACTCGATAGTCTTGCCCTTCTCAACTTTGTCTTCCTTGTTGCATCCATCCATTGTGCACACAAAAAAAGTTCAGGGGAACTTTTTGACGTTACGGAACGCGTATGTATCAAAAGGAGAGTGATATATAGAGTGTTAAATATTAGTCGCAGTGAGCTCGTAAAACCGATTAAGAGGAAGTTTCCGTGTGAGGTAGAGCATTGATTCCTGTTGACCGTTTAGACTTTATAATCCCAAATTATGGCTAGTTATGTTAGATCGTTTTCCAGGAAAAACAATTTAAAAAATAAGATAACTTTGAACTCGGAGGAAATAATCATGCATGATATTGAGAAAAAAATTACAAAACTGGAACATTCCAAAAGTCCCTATTAATGAGGTCTATAAAAAAGGTTCTTTTCATTTCAAAACAGATTATGCAATCAAAACCGTAGAAAAACTATATCAATAATAGACTCAAATGATAATTTTGAGCTTTTCTCTTCTAGAATGATTGACGATCATAAACAAAAGAAATTTAATTATCTTCATATTGGATTAATCCAGATAGCGGTTAAACCATTAACTAGGACAGGATTAAATAATTCTGTACTCTTATGTGTTAGGGATTGTAGAAATAATAAGTTTACTGATTCGTTGTTGGGAATAATTGAATCTACATTATGTGAAGGTCCGATTTACTTCAATTGCTTCCCAAACTTTTCAGTATCCCTTAATGATCCAGGCCTCCTAAAAACTCTAACATTGAATGTTAGAACTCAGGGGTTTGATATGGTTACGGGATCTCAAAACTTAGCCGTCGTTTATAGAATATATTATAAGGTTATGAATACCTTATGTCCAAATGCCCAGATTTATGATACTAAGGGGCAAACCACCCTTTTCCATACCAATATAGGTAAAGCTCATACGGTCATACCCAAAACAATTAAATGGGATCAGGTTACCCTCCCAGAGAAATGGACCTTACAGGTAGAGGTACCCTTAAAACCATTCCAAAACCAAAATCTCCAACAAATCATTGAATACGAATATGGAGATGTAGAGATACAATTTACATCCTGTAGAAAAACGAGAATCAAGATTATGGATAAAGAGGGGAGTACCCCAAGGCCCTCTGTATCCTCATCTTCTTACATAGATCTAATAAACAATTTTATAAATGATTTGCAAGATATAACAATAGAAGGAGTCAAACAGACCCCACATCAGGTTAATAAACCTTATTATAGGGTTGATACACCAAAATCAAGCGACAGAAATATCCCTGAACAACCCGAGCCAACCTTTTCAGATCTAAATTTTGAAGTAAATGTAATACAACAACCTACAGATAGTATAGATGAACTTCGAAAAGAATATCATAGCTCAAAAAATAAGAATAAAAGAGCATGGTTCAGTTCAAAATTCTCTCCTTGTCATAAGACAAAATTATACAAGACCTATGCTTTCTACCTAAGTCATAGTCAGGATAAAAAACCATTTTTGGATTGGTTAAATGATTTAATCAATAACCATGGTTTAAAAACCTATAAGGAATCTCTTAATACGGTAGAAACTCCATTTAATACATATGAGACAAAAGAAGGAAAACCCGTCCAGAGTATTCATCCTCCGGAGAAACCAATCTGACAGCAACTCAGAAAGATATTGGCCAATTGATACACTTAGGTAATTATACCAATTTATGTTTACAATCTTTAGGAAGACAGACAACTAGAATTGAGACAATACTAGCTACTAATAAACAGGTAGCATCTACTAGTGGTACAAAGCCAATAGAAGATAAGACAGCTCCAGAATCTCCGAAGGGGCTTTTGTTCAAGCCAGCCCCGATCATTAATAGAGATGTCTTTAGACTATCCAATCCTGATAGTAGTTTTGTAGATGCTTTAGTAGAAAAGCTAGAATCTTTAAGTCTATCTACTCCTAGAGCACCTAATAACTCTAAAGAAACATCCCAGGCTGTCAATGTTTTATCCAAACAAGAGCAATACAATAATATTGATGTTGATAAACTGGAGGAGGTATTCCAAACATCAGAACCTAGTACTCTCAATAAAATATCTTTCGGTAAAAAATATGCAGCTACATTTCCTACCACCAGAAATTATTACCCAAGACCTACACCAGTAGATTTACAATTAGAAGAAGACTATAACTAGAACCAGGTCTCTTTTGATGGAAGATCTATAGTAGAATGGAATATAGATGGAATGACAGAATACCATATTTTAAATACAATTAGACAAATGACCATGTATAGTTCTGCGTCTAGGATCAATTTCCAGAATCCCGATGACCAGATCTTTAAAGCCATAGTCACTGGATTTACTGGTCAACTTAAAGGATGGTGGGATTTTCACTTATCTGATCAGGCAAAATGGAGCATAGAACATGCTGTTAGGCAAGTAAAACTAGAAAACGGTTTCGTCCAGAATCAAGCTGATGCGGTAAATACATTACTATATACAATCGCTTTACATTTTGTAGGCACAAACTCTCAACAGATGGAGAGGTCAAGAGAATTACTCATTAATTTAAAATGCCCTACTCTCTCCCATTATAGATGGTATAGAGATGTTTTCTTCTCCAAACTATTCAGCAGAGAAGACTGTTCTTCAGACTCTGAATTTTGGAAAGAAAAATTTGTTTCAGGATTGCCTCCCTTATTTGCTGAGAGAGATAGAAGCAGGCTCAATTCTAAGAATACCCAAGGTAGAATAGATTATAATGAATATACCTTTGGGCAATTATCTTCTGAAATTATGTCAGAAGGTTTAGCTTTATGTGCCGATATAAAACTTCATAGGCATTTGCAAACTTGGTACAAGACCAAGAGATTAATGGAGCCTAATTTAGACGTAGTCTTGATAAAACTCAAAGACACATTCTAAACAAATTGACGACAACCTTATTTCAAAAGAACATAAGATAATTGTTGATGAAAAACAACTAATTGGTCAATAGGAAGAAAAACAAGAATTCTTCAAGACAATCAACAAAGAAAAAAATTCTCAAGAGTTAATGATCAAAAATATTACACATGTAATATACTGGAGCAAGGATCAACAATATTATGATCATCATTCCGTAAAAGGGAAAGTATAATGAAAAGAATAATATAACGACTACTTTCTCAAGACAAAAGATCTTCTTGAAAATTATGAGCATCCTCCCATAGTTACAAGGAGGATGCTACATTGAGCAGTCAAGTTGTATTTTGATGAGCATTTTGCTCATCAAGAATATTGACTTCTCTTTCCTTCATGAGGATTTTCATAAAAATCAATAGGGTTATTCGACAGAGATTTAAACAGAGGAGAACAAGGGATACCTAAAACTGCTTCTTTCCTTGCCTTCTTAATGCTCCGTCTGAGTCTGTTTATACTTGTCTTGATCTCCGAGACTCGATTGTTGATATGAATGAAGTATAGAGCAGATATCTTGGATTCAAGACTTTCTTCAGAGAGAGGAAAGGATTTTGAACAGTTTTTCTTCCTCCTATGACTTTTTCTCTTCTCAGGGTAATTTAAAGAGTGAGTTGTCCACCTGACGTTCTTTCTTCTACACTTGTAGGCGGTTTTTGTCTCATAATCATAATCAAGAATTGGCTCATCACAACATTTTTCTTGATTGTAGACAGGGCCTTTTACTCCAATTAGATGAGAAACAGGTTTAATTACTTTTTCAACATCCATACAAGAATGTTATGAAGTTTTTCATTCCTTAGTCGGAAACGGCATCTCCTTTCAAGGTGTCCTTTGTTTCCGCAATAATAGCAGTTAAAGGAATTGTTCTTGATTGTTCTCTTGTGAGTTGATTTCAAAGGTGGACAATCCTTGTTCCTAGGAACATTAGCTGCTGAAGAGGGTTTTTCACATGAAGATTTGTCATTAGCACGGAAAAAATTGATCTTACTAGTACCTGGAGCGTCTATTCCTTTATAGCCTAGGCCACGTGTATCACGATGTTCTTTACATGCTCCCAGCATAAAAGATAATTTTGTAGAGCTAGAGTTGAATCTTTTCAGATTCTCTTCCAGTGAATTTACCTTATCAAGAGCAGCAGCAAGATCAGTCTCCAATAGTTTTTCTTTGGCGAGAAGACTGATTTCTCTGTCATTTAAACGTTTTTGTTGAGAGTCGTATCTTGCTCCAGATTCTGCAAGTCTTTCTTTCAACACAAAGAGATTCCGAAGAAGATTATCACATTCATACCTTTTTGAACGTACATCTTCTTCTCGATCTTTAACGGTAGATTGTAGGAGTTTGTAGCCACAATCATAACCTTTAAAGAGTTTTCTTAGTTTTCTGTTTTCTTGACAGAGAGGTGCCATAAATTTAGTCAACCAAGCTGTTGACTTCTTTCCTTTTAAAACTTGTACAAAGAGCTTGATATATTTTAAAGTGGTAAGTAAGGTTGTCGTTCACTCGGACTTGTGTAGACTCGATTTCATACTCAAAAATAGAAGAAGAAAAATGACAGTTATTTGCGACTGTCTGTGATCGTCCAATGTTCTTCGTGTTATTCAGTTCTGCATCAGCAGAATACAGCAGCAGCAGCGGAGCCTGTAAATCTCTGATTCTCGCCCCCTCAAGCCTTCTCATCCCCCCAATCTCTCGACTCCCCTTCTATATGACCCAACCAATCTATTTATATCAAAAAGACCGATTAAATCTCTCATAAATCTCCTCCTTTCCCTTCACGGCAAAGTTGCGGCAATTTCTTGTT
>JAJJMB010014022.1:13207622-13275714 GCA_023531105.1 Papaver atlanticum
CTATCAATTATCACATTCATACCTTTTTGAACGTACATCTTCTTCTCGATCTTTAACGGTAGATTGTAGGAGTTTGTAGCCACAATCATAACCTTTAAAGAGTTTTCTTAGTTTTCTATTTTCTTGACAGAGAGGTGCCAGAAATTTAGTCAACCAAGCTGTTGACTTCTTTCCTTTTAAAACTTGTTCAAAGAGCTTGATATATTGAGAAACTTCCTCATCAATACTTTTTCTTTCTTCTGAATCACTTTCATCTGAAAGCTCATCCAACTGTTCATCTAGACATTTTTCCCAGTAGACTACAGATTCAGTCAAAGGAGCAGATAAAGGAGATTTCTCAGATGTCTGAATATTTTGAACCAAATCAGAGTAACTCTGAACTGGTGTTGCGTTATCATAGATAGTACTTTCATCCATATAATCAGATCGCTAAAAACACAGACTTATGAGGTCTTAAGCGTGTTTGCCGGCTGATACCAATTGAAAAAGCGGGGGTCTAACAACCTCACCCAATATTTTGCTTAGCAATCTGTATGGACTAACTCCAATATACTTTTAAGAGAATCAACTAGACAGTCAGACTCAATATTAAGAAAAATATATCAAAGAGTTATATCTAAGTCTCTCAATTCAATCCGCCAGACCAATATACCCTGATGAACATCCCCCAGTTTGTGAAATGTTTGATGTCTCGAGTATTATTTTATAGAAAATATGTAGCAAGTTGCTGAGTGGGTTTTGCCTAATTATTCTGACCAATCACTCGCAAGCTAGGTGGCGGGTAGTCATGTGTGACGAGCCAAGTCATGAGCCAAGTCTAGACCGGTTAAATTCGCTAGCCAAATTGGATGGCTAAGATAATTTGTGGCAGTTATTGGTTGCCACTAATTTATTTAAGACTCCTACAAGAAGCGCGGCCAGCCATCTTTGGGTGATAGTTTAGGAGCCATATGGGCAGGCCGCGGTGTGGCCGATTGTTCCTTATGGAAGAGGGGCGGCCAGTGATCATGGCCACATCTTGTTGAATGCCTAGAATATGAGTTTGGCTGGCCGATTCGACTGGAGAAGTTGGGCGTCCAAGATGATTTTGTGGCAGTTAATGGCTGTCGTTGATTTAATTTAGGTTTTAAGAGACGTGTGGCCAACCTATTTTGGGCCAACGGATTTTAGGCGTTGGTTGCTGGTTTGAGTAAGTCGATTGGCCAGGGTTGTAAGCAAGCCGCCGGCAAGCATGCTGGTACTTCATTGGCCGGCTAAAATTGGATCTGGTCCAGTCGTCTTAGCTAGCCAAGTTGGACGGCCGAGATCATTTTGCTACAGTGATATGCTGCCACTAATACCAATTAGGGTTTTAAACGCTGCGCGACCAATCCTCTTTGGGCTGATCGATTTGATGCGCTGCTTGCAAGTTGGGAGGGTTCGATTGGCCAGAGCTGAAGGCGAGCCGCTGGTGAGCATATCAACGCCTCATTGGTCGGCCGAGACAAAATCTAAGCCATCCAACAAGGTTGACTAAGTAGGACGGCTGTGATGAGTTCGAGACTGTCACGGCCGGTCTTAGTTTGTTAAAACCCTTTTTCAATGGCACGGCTAGCCTACTTCTGGCTAGGGATCGGGGATGTTGCATGTAGGCTAGATGAGCTCAGATTGGCTGGAACGAAAGTGGGAACACCGGTTGTTGTGGTGGCGCTTGTTTGGCCGTGTTGGGAAGTGGCCAGACTTGATAAATCGAGTGGCCAAAACGTACGGCCATGATCGTTTTAAGACTGGCATGGGCAGCCTATATTAAATTCCTTAAGGAATTAGGTGTGTCGACCAGCCAACTCCCAACTTTATTTAAAAGTGTGTGTGGCGCATTTAAAGCGATCTGATTGGTCGATGGGAAAGGGGATGACAAGCAGCAACATGGAGTGTGGCCGAATGGCCACGGGCGGTGCCTGCTAGAGCAGATCGGCCGGCCAAGTGGCGTGGCCACGCCTCCCTTTGTTGCTGCTTTTTCTTGCCGCAGTTCCTCTTTATTTCATTATTTTTTGCTTTTTTAGTAGAATCTTTTTCATACTAGCTCCATGATGGATTAATTTCCTAGCTTTCCTAGGTTTAATTTCGACCAATAGGGTTCGAGATATTGCGCAGGGCGCAAAAAACCTAATTTTTGCAAATTAATTAGGTTAAAATTTGAATTTTGCGAGTTGTCACAAAATTGGTCAAATTTGGTGAATTCTGTGTATTGACACAAAAATCTTAATTTTGTTCTCAGAGAGCAGTCAGCGCTTCTTCTGACTGAGTACTTTCATGCAGACCTTAATCTTGATACTTCGGGAAATTCATGCTACTCACCTGCGAGTGAACACTAATTGTCATGTCATATCAATATTTAAGGGTTCAGCCGGGGAACATAGCATAGGAAAAATACTCAATAAGCCGTACATTAATGAATAATGCAGGCGAGAGATAAAATTTGCAGAATATTTGACAAATTTCATATAAATATACTGAATTGCTCGGTACATATGTAAGTAAGGAGGCCTGGGCACTCATCACTTTTAAACGGCTCATCTTTTTTTTGCAGAATTATGGCGCATTAATTATAGGGTTTTACAATTTTATCCCTGAACTAAAAACCACCATCAACAGTGAGATAAACTCGGCTCGAAATAGCAAATGTGTATAAATTGAAGTCTATATAGCAATACGACTTTTGTCTCAAAATAGGAGATAGAATAGATAGACTTTTGAGTGATAGATAAGTTCAAGTCTCCACATACCTTTTAGTCGATGAAGTTCCACCAGTTCCTTGAGTAGTTTTTCGTCTTTGTATGATGAACGCCGTGGAGTCTAGAGCTCAACTCACTTTCTATCCTAGTCCGAGACTTAGCTATAAGTAGACTAGAAATCAAGACTTATAGTTTTGGCAACTAAACTTGACAAACAAGCTTGAGATAGCAACGCTTGCGAGTTCGACTGAGCAGTGCTCTAACAACAGGTAATAAATTTTGTAAAATCTAGACTGTTTTTTAGCAAAAAAGTTCACAATAAATACCAGGGCAGAATTTGCAGATTAATGAAAATAAAAAAGATAAACATAAAAGACACACATCTAGGGGTACCTTTGTTCATAGATAGATCGAAACTTAAAGCCTTCGATAACATAATTGAATAAATGGAACAAATAATAAAAACTTGGCTGGGAAAGATCCTGTCACAGCCAAGTAAAATAGTTTTGAACAAAGCAGTTTTATCTAGCATGCCAATCTTCAACATGGGTTGTTTTGTACTACCAAAAAAGATCACAAAACGAATCAATAACATATATAGAGACTTTTGGTGGGGGAAACACTCGAATTCTAAAGGTAATTACATAAAATATTTTGATTTTCTATGTAAACCAATAGAACATGGAGGTTTAGGCTTTAAGGAGGCAAAAAAGGTCAATCAAGCCATGATCAGCAGAATAGCTTGGAGGTTAGTAAGTAACCCAGATGATCTATGGGCTCAAATTCTAAAAGGGAAATATTTTAATAAAACAGGAACCTTACATTCCAAGAAGAAATCGAAAGCTTCTTGGGTGTGGAAGTGCATCTTACAAGGCATAGAACACATTAAAAAATACAGTTTATGGGAAGTGGGTGATGGTAAGTCCATAAATATCTGGGAGGATAAATGGCTACCAACCAGGGAAGAGACTCTGGCAGAGTGTGTTCACCAAGGAAACACAAACATAACACTTGTGTCTGAGCTAATAGACTCAAACACGAAAAAGTGGAATTTGGAACTGCTAAAATCTTTGTTTGACAATTCAATAGTACAAGAAATTAATAACATAAGACTATATACGACTGCTGAAGGAAGTTTGAAAAAAGATAAACTAAGATGGACCTTCACTAAGAATGGAGAATTTTCTGTAAAATCTCTATATGCCAGACTTCTAAATTCTTCTAATTCAATTCCTAACAAAACTAAGAAGTTTTGGAAAGGATTATGGAGCATGGATACTTCTCGGAGAATTAAGTTGTTCATCTGGAAATGCTTGCAAGATGCACTTCCTACTAGACAAAAATTAAGATCAGTGGACAACAAATGTGTGTTTTGTAATGATGCTGTGGAATCTACATATCACCTGTTCTTTGACTACGATTATGCAAAGGTTGTGCGAAATCTTCCGCCAACGGCCTTACAGGGAGCACCTCATAACTCAAACTCTGTCAATAATTCTTTCTTGCACGGATACAATGAATGGATAGCAGGAGATTTGAATTCTATATCAATGTCACTCGCAGCAACCAAGTGCTGATTTATTTAGAAGGAAAGGTGTCTTAGAATTTTTGAAAATAAATCTAGAACACCTGATCAGCTTACACTTGATATCACTAGACACTATCTGGCAACCAATTAAATTGAATACTTTGAGTGAACCACAATGTAGAACCATAAAACCAACACCACATTGGCAATTCCCACTCATTAACACTTTCAAATTGAATTGTGATGCTTCTTGGTTATCTAAGAATACTAATGCAGGGTTTGGTTTTATCCTTCGTAACTGGACAGGAACTTTCAAGGGAGCAGAATCAGGCATCTTCAGAACTTCCACAGCTGAAGAAGCAAAAGCTCTAACTATACTGCAGGCAACTAAATGGGCCAACTCAAATAACTTGCAAAATCTAGTCATTAATGACTTTTTGTCATGGCTCAATTGCCACGGATTTGAATATTCGTGGCTATTTATCACATTTTGCCACGCTAAATAGGTAACCGTGGCAAATAGGTCACTCACTTGCCACGACATGATGCCTACTTGCCACGTCTCTAGCTTTAGAAGGTATTAGTCTGTCACAAGTCTTCTACCCACGACAGAGTGGGCCGTAGGTATAGCGGGCCTCTTGTTTCGGAATAATAAGTATTGAGGGGTGGCTAGTAATTCTCGTAAACCTCTCCCAAAAAAACCACGATCCCCATCTAAAGAAATAACTCCCCAGAACAAACAAGAAATCTTTATATCATCAATCTCTTCTTGTTTGTTTGTTTGTTTGTTGTTGTCGCATAACAATTTTGATTTTTAACGCAGTGGTGCTTTTAGAAAGTATATTTTTCCCTAATTTTTTTGACTTCTTTGTAAAAAATTCAGAATGATGTCTGTTTCTTTTTAACTTTCTTAAAAGTATGTGAAATGTTTGACAAAATGTCTCTTTGTGTATTTCAGTTCAAGTTGCTCTCATTATCCTCCTTGTATACATTGTTGTTAACTTATAGCTATTGGGCACTGCCCCACCATGGGTTTCTGACCCCAAAAGAAATATAAATGTAACGTAAATTTTTCTTGCTTTTAACAATCAGGAAACTAGGTTGCCCTATAGGTACGGAAATCTATAGTTAAAACAAATGAATACAAATTATCACGATTTTCATATATGACAGACTTAACCAAGTGGGAAATAGTTAATTTTCTATGGCCTCTGTAATAATTTGATTTCCCTATGATGGTGTACTTAGTTCAAGCATAGGTGTTATATTAAGCATAGGTGTTATATTTACATTTCCGAACTTAGAAAATCGTTCCAAAAAACTTGCATAAATTGAGCTAGTTGTATCTGTCCTCTATATGAATATCCAACTACGTAAAGACATGCCATAATCGATTTAAACAGGTGTTAAGACATTCAATATCCCAATCATCATTCAAGTGGAAGTTTGAACTGTAGTTTATGGGAATTCATAGGCAATTATGTACAGAGGACTCGCCTTATGTTGTCTGTTTAATACTTAATTGTTCTTCTGCAGGTGACAACAGACTTTACTGCTCTGAATTCGAGAAAAGTAGCTGTTCAATTCAACAAATGCTAAATACTGGGTTTGGTAAGCTACTCTTTGTTGTCAGTTGTATGTGCCAAATAATTGCTCCTCTCCAACAGTTAATCTTATGATGGTATCAACTTCATGGTTTTTACTGCACGAATATACTAGGAGTGTAGTAAAGATCAACGTTGAATTCTTACCTCATTGATAAATTTAATTTACTGTGCTGAATACACTAGGAGTCCAGTAAAGACCAGTCTTGAATTCTGCTTGTGAAAAATTGGGGATTAGTAGGTTTATTTGACAGTAAATGAGTTGGTGTACGTGTTTGCTTCCTAGAGATAGAATCTGGGATTGAAGTCAATGGTGGTTGGTTTGGTGGGAGAATAGATAGGAATGATGGAAAAATTATGATTTTTACATACAAATTTAGATTGTTTTGCTAATATTGCTTGAATTCAGATTGTTTTTGAATGTCACTTGCTTGATTTTTAGTCAGGTTAGTTTCTTAGTCGGCCCCCACTGATGCAGCACCAATCTAGTTATTATGAGTAAAATAAAGTAAAATTTCAAACCCAGATTTCAGTATTTATGAGTGCATGTTTCATGGGATTGTGAAAAGAATCAACCTATCTTCATGTTCATCAGTTAGCTATGGAGGAGATGAGGGAAAGAGAAGCGAACTTATTTTTGTTTCTCATCTGAGTTGTAATCGAAAGGAACTCTGCATCATGCAGTACAAGTGCCTTCTATGGCAAAAACATCCATCCTAATATGTGGTATTTTCTTTTAGTGCCTTTCGGATTTGATCGCGTAAGCCTGCATCTTACTTAATTATCATATAACTGCTATATGGTGAGCAGTTATTCATAGCCTGCAGCTGACTTAAAGTGGTTTATAGGCTGATTATTCAAAGTCTTAGTCAAGCTATTAGGCAGGTGAAAGTGAGTGGAGGATGCCTAAAACCACACAATATGTCAATGTAAGCCTACGTTCATTTAAATGATGTGTCTATACCTACATTTTATGCATTTTTATGTTTTGATAAACCACTTTATGCATTGATATACTGTATTTTATGCTAGATGTTATACATGTATATAAAAAGTTTCATTCCATTTAAATATTACCATGAATCGTCGATATGTTGTATTGGTCGTAACGTTACGGTTTGATATACTGGTGCAAGTTCTATCATACTAAGTGTTCACCTAGTATGGGAATTTCACATGTGATATTTTTAATTTAAAGGTGTTCCTGGGAAGATATTTACATTACAGTATAATGCGCTAAATAAAGTATGTTGATGTTTGGCATTAAAATGAAATGATACTATCGTGAGATGATTACCTATAGCAGTGATAATATGCACAACGTTAAGCTTGAAATTATAAGTCTATAATCTATAACTGTGACCTGTCACGACACACATTTGCATTATCATTAGCCAAATAGCTCGCCAACCATCTTAATATTTGCATACACCAGTGGATAATATATATATTAAATTATTAGGAAATATGTGTACTAGTTTTGGACTATTCTGATTTTCTTGTTGTTGTTTTTCCTGCCATGGATTGAATTTATGGATATTTGTACTTGTTTGAATCCATAGGTGTACATGAGAGAATATAGTTGGTTGAAATTTTTGTCCCTATGATTCTATATCTTCTTAGACCGCCTCAATATAGTTTAGACCGCCTCAATGTTGTATACAGGGGTACTTTTTTGTGCTATTTGTCATTGATATCAGGTTTGATGTCTATATTTTGCATTTTGTAGGTCAATTTCATTGAAAGATATTATGTTCAAGGCTATGTTGGAAGATATATGATAATTAACTTTGGAAGTAAGAAATCCATCAGTGATAATTGAAGGATTTTGTTTTTGCATATTCAATTTAAATTTCTTTTGAAACTTGTATCAGTCTCGAAATGGGTTTTTATTTCCTTTTGTTGAATGTAAGCAATCAGACAACCATGTAGTACTTAGTGTATTTTTTCTTTTTAATGAATATATTCTTTTTTTGAAATTGAAGTAAATATTGTTTATATCATCTTTTAAACCACTACAGTAAAATCCAGTTACAGAAAATGATATAGAGCAACACCCACGCATGAAAAACGTGGCTTACATCGTTGCTAATAACCACATACTTGTGGCATCCAACTAATTATTAGCCACGATGGTACCCATGGTAAATGCTCTCACATTATTAGCCACGTAAAAAACCGCGGCTGATGTCGTGACAAATAGTTTTAGCCACGGGACTATTTGTCACGAGATGGCTGTCGTGGCAAACTACTTTTTTCCACGGATTTTTGATCAACTGCCACGGTTCTGTGGCGTCACTAAAAATCAGTATTTTTGTAGTGAAGGAGATAATCAGGCAGTAATGATGTACTTACAAGGAAAGATTTCAACTATCCAATGGCAAAGTCTGGCCATTCTCGAAGAAGTAAAGAAGATAGAAGACAAACTAGTTTCTTTTTTAGGTTTTCACTACGTAGACAGAAAAGCTAACATAGTAGCTGATCTTTTGGCAAAGAAAGGAAGGAAAAGCAACACTACAACTTCCTGGATAGACCTAGCACCTAGTTTTTTAATTCTAACAATAGCTTATGACACTGTAAAATCTTATGAAGTTTGTAATTTAAACATCTTTCCTGTAACAGTTTCAGTGGAGGTTAATATAACAGATTCAGTCATCGGAACAACTTCTCATTCTGAGATTGAAAAGACGAGGGTACCCAAATATACCTCAATCTAAAACTTTTCCACCTATAGGTCCTTTTCCGAAAGTGATTGTCTATGGACTGAGTCGAGACAATACAACTAATCGGTTCACACTTCATTTGATCATCTATGGATACGAGATCTAGACAATACAACAACGAAGTATGTTTACTTGATAATAGGTTCAGACTTAACCAAACTCTAGGGATTGTCTATCAAGTAAAATAGGAATTAACGTTTTACTTTAAATTATAATAAACACAATTATAATTGCGGAAAATAAAAGTAAATGACACAGCAAGATTTTGTTAACGGGGAAACCGCAAATGAAGAAAAACCCCGGGACCTAGTCCAGAATTGAATACTCTCAGAATTAAGCTGTTATACAAAATCAAACCAACTTCGTATAGTTGAGACCAAGCAACTAAACCTATAGTTCACCTAGTTTCCTCAGTATCCCTGCGCCTCAAACTTGTAGTAAGTCACGCACTTGGAACAATTCCTTTGGTTCGTATTCCAAACTGTAAAGGAACAACAAATATGTTCGGTAACAACTCTTTTCAAACAACGTGATTTGAGTTTGACAAAGGATCTTCCGTTTAACCAATAAACTCCTTTGTCGGGTCCTTAGATCAACCTCTCAACAACTACCGAAGTAATTGTTAGACTATGCAATCAATACTATTAATCACAAAGAAGTGTATTGATGCCGATCTACTCAACTAATCAATCCAATCTATCACAAAGATAAACCGATTATAGTTGGATCCCTTTCCAGCCGAAACAAGTATTGTGCACACCAAAGATTATGAACCCAAAAAGTCTTCTTGTCTTCAAATCTTCTTTAATCTTCAATCAGCACCTGCACACAATCAACTTGAATCTCTTATGATCAATCACACACAGAACGGAGTCAGTTAACGTTGGATTATCACAAGATGTCTTTAGATCTACAAACAGTCTAAAGATCCCCGTCGAAACTTCGATCTAGTTTGAGTAAATCTTATATCAGAAGAGAAGATTCTCAAGCCTAAACAAACTAGGTGCAATCAAAGTTCAACAACCGTTAGTCAATCAAATCAATCGAAAACTAATAATAAACCACAATTATCTAGTTTCCCACCAATGGTACTAATAGAGCTTCTCAATCCCAAAGAAGTCTTTAAACTGAGCGGCCGTAAGAGATTTCGCCTAGTTAGGTTACTTTCCTCTCCGAATAGGCGGCTCCACCAGTAACAACACAACTAGGTAGTTTTGCTAGCTCTGAGGATTAGTTTGCTAGAAATGCAAACTTCAATATTTATAGACAAGGAAGTTTGGACACCAAGGAATTTCCAAAACCGAATATTCTCAAAGATATGCAATAAACACAAAATCGGTTTTCATAATTCCTGGAGATGCAATGTCAAAATATTGACCGAAATCCCAATATAAAAATCTATAATCAGTAAATGCACATTACTAATTATTATTTTCTAAAGATATGCATTTAATTGTTGGAGATTAAATAGCATATAAAACTAAGAAACTTTGAATAAAAGATTCTCAATTTATTTCGATCCTGGGATTCTCCTTTAGCTATTAATGAATATCTTTGAACAATTAATGATAAGAGTTACTGCACATGTTCAAAGTATGTCGACATCTTTTACTTTGTAAGTTCTTTTTCATACTTACAATCTTGGAAACGATTTGCCACACTTCCAAATAAGTTTAGAATTGGTTCGTCTGAATTCCAAGAACTATGTGATTGATTATCCTATCAAATCACCTATTATGAGTTTCTTGGTTCTACCAAAACAAGTTCGGTTCTACCTCCATGTGAGTACTGTGCATAATCACGCTAGTTACCAAAATTCGGTTGACTAGGTACTAGGATCGGTTCCCCACAACTTATGGTAACTACCTGTATTCGGTTGCACATGTCCATAGGATCGGTTCCCCCATCTACTAAAAACGTGTTGCACCTCTTACAAGGATCAATTCCCTCTTGCAAATTTGTTGCACCTCTTACTAGGATCGGTTCCCCAATGACTAGATAAAAGTTGTTATTTACAAGGCATCGATCATACCATCTTGAGTGATTACTTAAGATCGGTTTCACTAATAAAAGTCATACCAATATATAAGTCAGGCCTTGTGAATAGTTTTACCAAGATACATAAACAAGTTTATGAGCGGTTATACTAAACACACATATTGGTAATTCAAAATAGATTTGCAATGAATAACAATACCAATAAGCCTAGCGATTTCCCTTTCGATTCACAAAACAAGTTTATGAACTTACTTCCTTTAAACGAATATAAAACATTGTTTCCTAGGATGAAATCTTCACTCATACCCATACATAATCACAATAGCATTCATATGATCATGTCGATGTCTTATATACAAAGTTTAATGGTTAAGCAATAAACCTCGTATTGAATGTCTAACTAGAGTTTCATACACAGGTTCGCAGTTATGTTTTCAATATGCACGACTTGAAAGATACGTTAGGGAAAGAAACAGTTCAAGTCAAATATTATTAACCTCAAGAGGAAGGATGATGTTGTCGTTGTAGCTCCATACTTCTTCACATTCTTCAAGTCTTCATGTAATACTTGTAAGTCTCATATCCTAACACTTTCAAGCTAACATATACGAAGTTGACTCTAGTATGTAATCAAGCGACTCTTTAAATGAGTTTTGATTCACTAAAATATGACAACCAAACTTGACATACCAACGCTTGGTGGGTTCAACCGAGCTATGCTCTAACACTATCATTTTTCTTCTAATTATGAAAATAAAGAGTTCCATCAGAGGTTTAAATGATAAAAGAAACTGAAAAAGTAAAGGATTATAATTACCTGCTCTAGTAAAAATTTGCAACCAAATCGTCCGTATGAGTTTAATAATCTTAAAGTATTATCTGGTCCAGGTTTACTTCCAAATCATATATTAGCATTTCAAGATCGATCTGGACATGACAGATTGAGACATGTTTTGTCAGAATTAAACATTGTTTACCTATGGCTACCGTCTCAGGTGCGAAAAGGAGAGGATAGATATCTTTGGCGTAAATTCAATTTTATAAATTACAAAAATCACAACATCAAACGTGTTCAAAATTGTCAAAAAGGTGGTGGCCTATGACGTGCACATTCCATTTCATAGACTTTGGAATTGGTAAGTTTACTAAAAAAAATAAATTGATTCGATTTTATTTTTACCTGCAAGTCTGTGACTCGCCGAGTTACCCGGTTGAGATCGGCCAGGATGCGGGATCATTCCCCATCCAATCCAGAGGTTATCCTAGAGTCGTAATATATTGAATGTATGAGATGTTTTATCATTCAACCAAAATAAATGGGCGTTAGGTAAAAACCGAAAAGCGTCTCTCCAATATACACATATTGATTATAAATAGTTGAAATCTAATAGATTATTATGTTCAGGGTTGAAGAATTTTTTTTCGAGAATAAGAGGGCTCAACTAATGTATGAATGAACTCGAAAAAATATATTTGTGTTATAGTTACTCAGCCAATTATTATTTCATAACCCAACCCGTTTTTTAAAGATTGGTTAGCTTGAAATGTTATAAGATTTTGATGCGGCGACACATTATGATTGAGGGATCTGCAATTTTAGCACATATTTAGCTAGCCCTGATACAATATCCATAAAAACACAAACTTTAATGGTTTTTGGGGCATCATAGAGGTAATTATCACAATTAAAATATCTCAACCCGAGTATTTTTTTATAAGAAAACATAATCATATAGTAATTTTGGAATATATTTTCAATATTGATAGTATACCTACTTCGGGGTTGCCAACTAGTTCTTGTTGATAGCCGAAGAAGAGTTCTAATAATGGACAAGTACTTCAGGGAACATTGGGCAAACAAACAATGTGACGGTTGAGTTGTGTCCATTTTTTTCGCTTAGGTTTCAACAAATGAAAAAAACTTCAAAATGTTGTTTTTCATCCTTACAAAAAAATATCCTGATTTTGCATACCTTGAGGCCCAACAAATTTTGATCATTCACAAAAAAGAGTCGTTTTATTCAGCCCATCACCGAGGTGTGGTGTTTGGTATTTGAGGGAAAGAATTCTTTTCCGGTTACATAATATTTTTGCAGAATTTATGAACCCCCAGTTCCGGGTAGTCTCTCAAACATATTTTGGAAGTTTAAGACAAGCAAGTTGGGAAAGATATGACAATAACTTCAGGAAATGTAGTATTGGAAATCAACATCTCAAATGGTACCACAAAATTTTGAAGCTAGTGATTGGTGTTCACAATATGTACATCTACGGGTTTGATCTGGCAGCATTAGCTCGAATCAGCCGTGATAAGTCTAACATTTCTAGCATGCCTCCTACAGAAGAATGGTACCCCACAAATGAAGTTCTTCATCATCTTCATCGAGTTTTCCAGAAATATAATTAGGGTTGCCAAGTACAACCTCCCAAGTGGAGGCTATGACGATCCCAATAGTTTCGGCGACTATGGATCATACTTATCCTTATTACTCCCTTAGTTTCTAAAAAATGGGCTTGTTTGGTTTGCACAAAGATAAAGAGAAATAATCATTGTAGCCACTTTTTCATACTTTTTTCTAATTTATCCGTGGTCCCGTCGATTTCATATTAAAGAGAAATGGTCCCCTATTTGTATTAAGAGAGAAAAAGAAAAGAGAGAAGTGGTCCCTTCATGGATAAATTAGTAAACTAATAACATTTGACTTTCCAAATAAGGAAACAAGCCTATTTTTTAGAACCGGAGGGAGTATAATATAGATGCCAATAAGAACAATTGAGGGCTCAATGCAACAATTTATATTGACTAAAGACAACTAACGCTTCCCACTTGAATACGATGCAAAAATGGTCATCGGGAATCATGATGTTTGAATTTGGATCAAGTTTTAATACTCTTGTTGGTGAAACTTCTGGTGATGGTGGTCATAGTAGTTCATGGCTCTAGACGGTGCAAAAAATATAAAAACATGAAACCTAAGTACTGACTGTGCCTGCCACACGACATCATATATTTCAACCTGAAACGAAACTGTTAGAGCATCGCTCAATCAAACTCACAGGTTTTGGAATATCAGGCTTGTTGTCAAATTTAGTTGATCAAAACTACATCTTGATTTATAGTCTACTAAAATGAGTCTCGAACTAGAATTAAAGAATGATAGTTGAGTATCAGAATTCAGCGATTGACCCTTGAAGAACGAAGATTGAAGAACAACCAAGACATATACGAGGACTTCATCAACAAAGGTAGTGAAAACTGATTTCTTTCTTGTTTATTTTACCTTTCTATCCATCGAGATAAAGTGTTCATTTTTTTTGAACAATTTCTATGAAGGTAAACATACATTTGTGTGTACACCCGATGATATTTGAATCTTAGACTTTAGTGATAATGACCTTTGACCTTGAAAAGGTCCCAATGTTGTAGTAAATCAAAAGACGATCCAACAAACCAAGAATCACTCAATTTCATTATATAACAAAGAAGTTATGAGTGATTAATTAAAGTTGAAAAGTGTGGTTATATGTGATTTCATGAAGATGAAACATTACACAAACTTTCATCGAAAGTTGGCGAACTAAACCGCAAAAACGTAACTTTATGCATATTTTAGCTAAGTTTTTGATGTTTTCTCTTCTACAAATGATGGTTACTCTTCCATGCACAATCTATTGTTATATTTGGCTAGTTTCTAAAGTGTGTGATATTTTTTCATTTCTTTCCGAGACAAGTTGTAACTAATATTATTTTATTAAACGACAATTATAAAAATACAATTTATGCTAGTATTTATTTATTTAATTATCTATGTGAAAATTGTACAACTTAAGAAAGACTCTCAATATAAGGAAAGGGTTTTAGTTCATGAACTTGCTTAAAATTCGAGCAATTTGATGTGGTTTTAAAGTGGTAAGTAAGGTTTTCGTTCACTCGGACTTGTGTAGATTTGAGTTTTTAAATTTAATAAAAATATATACAAAAATATTACAAAGGGTGCGAGATTTACTGGGATTCAGGATTTCACCGAATTCAAAACATAAGGTTCAATTATTAATTCTTTGACAATTTTAGCTCAAGAAAAACATGGAATCTATTTTTGCCAAGGTAGATTCTCAAAACATTGATTGTAAATCCTAAGCATGATGTATCAAAACACCTAAGCTAAGCATACATCATCAAATTAAATGACAACCAATTAATTCAAATCATAATTTCAATTAAAATTAATGCAAAAGTCTTAAAAAGAATTAATAAAATTACCCCAAGTATGATATTCGTCTTCCTCCATCATCCCAGTGTTGGGGTTTAGCTTTTCATGGTAAAAACATGCTCAAAAGATTGATTCATGGCTCAAAAAGTGTTTTTATTGAAGAGAAATAATAATACAGCGAATCTGCAATGCTTTTCTGGCGTTACAGAAATCACCGTTACAATGAAGTGATGTTAATAAATGATAAATCGGTTCTGCTGTTGAAGAACGACACTCGTCTGCGACTGTTCTGTGTGGGTCAATGTTCTTCATGTTCTTCAGCAGCAGCAGCAGCAGCAAGTTTTCTTCAACTTTGATTTCTCGGCTCTGTGGTGTTCTAAACTTCCCCTAACTTTCGACATCCCTTCTATATGACCCAACCATCTATTTATATCAAAAAGACCGATTAAATCTCTCCAAAATCTTCCAAAATCTCTTCCTTTCTCTTCACGGCAAAGTTGCGACAATTTCTTGTTTTAGAATTTACGCGTTTCTGAGCTTTCCTTTTGATTCTAAACTCTTCCTTAGATATATACCAATCTTTGGGAAGGTTTATAGCACTTTAATCTCTCTAAAATTTCCTAAAACAGGTCACACACGTGACTTTCCATATTTTTGCTGTTGAGATAAAAATCCGTCGATTGAGCCAAGTTTAATCGATTTAAACACCCATATTAGATTCCTAGACCCATAAGGAGTCTATCCTATGAAAATCATAGGTTTAGTCGACCTCAAACTCTTCCAAATCACTACCACCAAAACTGCCAGAAACATGTTTTTATTTTCCCGCCAAAAACAGAATTTTGAGAAGAAAGTGACCTCCCCCTATCCAGTCCCGGTATGTGTTTAGTAGCTGCTTGGAAATGGGTTACCCCTTATCCAAAGTGAGAGTCCGAATAGCAAATGTCCTCCCAGGTGCCTTTAATAACTTTTCGAGCCAATTTCGCCGCAAAAGCTTATTTCTCCAAAAACACCTACAAAGAGATAAAATACCAAAATAAGTACAAAAATGGGTACTAACAATATAAACAATAGAGATGAAAATAGACACATAAATGCGTCTATCACAATCTTGCCTTGATCATTCATTATATAAATAGGATTCACTTTGCATGTGTATGTTGCATAAGGTTGTTTTACACTACTTCTGTACTTCACGAACAAGAGTGAGACTAAGACTTTACTTGGGGATCGTAAATTGCAGGTTAGATATCTTCTTCTTTGGTAGTCACAAAACTTGTATTTAGGTGATTAAAATAATCCTTGTCTATTTTAAGGTCATTTCCTTCTGCTATAAGTCCATTCAACATTTATCTATCATAAACCCTAGATTTAATAGACTCAAAACCGAAACTAGTTGGTCAAAATCTAGATTAGAAATAGAACTTCATATAAGGTGCACAAAATCTTTAAAAAGTTTAACAAGATATCTTTAGAAATTTCTAGTTGATCTTGTTTTAAAATCATTAGGTACGTATATAAGTTTTCAAGAGCATAAACCCTAATTTTACAAGTTTATTTTGAAATCTACTTTTTACCTGGTAGTTCATCGAAGCAAACACAAGATTTCCAAAACCTTGATTCATATCTAAAAGGAAATCAAATAGTCAAAGTCTTAACTACGCTAAAAAAACTCTTAGGCCTGTAAAGGATGTCAGCTAGGGTAATCCAGTGTGTAGGGTCTTGCGAGATCCAAGAGATGTAAGGAGCACGACTGAAGATGAATTGCTCGAAGGGTTAATTCAGTATCAAATACATTCTAGTCCGAAGTCTGATAATAGGCTAGTGATTGTAGCAGCTTAATACAACATGGTGTTCAAACTGGATGAAGTCTCAGGGCTTTTCTGCTGCATTATCACGTTAACAAAATTTGTTGCCTCTTGCTTTACTTTTTACTTCCACAATATAATTGTTTTTGTTATAATTAAAGTAAAAGCAAGTGATTCGATAATTAACCTAGATAGTTTTTGGATCTCAAATTGTTTAGATCTTACAAGACTTGTTCTTGTTGATCCTGTGACCCTCTATTAGCTTTGTTTTTGGTCATAAATCATAACATAAGACATAAACAATAAACTATCCATCAATAAACTATGCATTTTATTGTGACTATTTACCTAGGAATCATCATTGCATTGTTACAATCAACATTGAATCATCTTAGGAGTCGGCATTGCATCCCTGCAGTCGGTATTGAAATATAAACAATTGGCATTGAAAAAGTATTTCTCGAGTATGCCGACTGTGGTAAATTTTACAACATAAATATTTTGCCTCAATTGGCATTGAATTGAAAATTTTCAACTGTGCTGACAGAGGTAACTAATTGTCGTCATTAATGACACTATGCTGACGGAGAGAAATTTCACAAGATAGATTTTGTACCTCTATCGCCATAGCTTTAACTGATACACGCAATACCAACTCTTAATATGCTAAAATAAAAAACCCGTAAAACTTGCAGTGGGGTCGGCATTGTATTCAACCACAAAACAATACCGACTACCACCGTCGGTATTGCATTCATCCACAAAATAATACCGACTATTAAAATAGGCATTGTGTTCATCCATCTATCAATGCCGACAATTTGTAATTGAACATGTACCTAATTTTTTATTTAAAACCTAAAAAAAAATCAATATAAACAGTACGAAAATTATTGGTAATCACTTACCTTCTCACAAGAGTCATTTTACCGAGAGGTTGATCGTCCGAGTCTTCTTCCTCTTCTTGAGCAAAAAATCATCATGGTTAAAATTATTTGAACTGCGACGACTTTTCATGGCCAATTACAATACAAAATTTTAAAAAGTTATCATGGTTAAAATTTAGAACGATGACGACTTTAATGGAAAATCGTACATGTCCATTTTTGTTTAAAATTATCAAGAATCATCATGGTTGAAATTTAAGATCATGAAGATACATGATAGCGTCACAAATTTCAATTAGGATCGTTATGTTTTATAAATTTGAACTGTAACGACTTTTCATGGTCAATTTTAATTTTAAAATATAAAAGAGTCGTCATGGTTTAAATTTAGAACGATGACGACTTAATAGATATTATTGTATAAGCCCATTTTTTAAAAATTGACGAGTCATGATTGAAATTTAAGACCATGACAACTCTATTTCTCTATTTTCTTTGTCCAGAATTTAAGTGGGTTGTCATGGTCATGATTTAACGACCATAACTACTGCTAAAAAGGTTATGAAAAAAGTCAAAGAAAAAAAAGAAAAAAATTACCAAAAAAATTATAAAAAAACTAGAAAAGATAAAAAAATTAAAGTTATATTTTTATATAAAAGCAAAAATAAAAAAAGTTAAATAATTAAAATATATATATATATATATACATGATGACGCATGTCACAATTTTAGGGGCTAGGGTAATCTAGGATTTTACGATATTTAGACCCTTTATCCACCTTCCATGGGTTGGACTACGAATTGATTGCCCTAATCAATTCCTAGATCCCCAATTAAACGAGGTTATTTAAGTCGGGCTGTGATATGGATATCGGGGAAAGTATCATGTTAGGAAATGGATATCGTTAATATATTAAATAATAATAACCAAGTGGAATTTATGGTATGTGCGTGGAGTTTGTGCCTATATAAAACCTAGCTAGTTTGGGGCCTAATGTGATTATTGGGACCTGGTACTAAAAGACAAAAAGGGTCATTAAGAAGTATTCTCTAGAAACCCCTTATCTACCTATTTATGTTAATGGCTAATATGCCTTTATTCATTAGTGATGATTAATAAAGTTAGTATTAGTTAAATTAATTAGTGTTTAAGTTTGATTATAGTGTTAGGATTAGAGTAGAAATTCATTTCCTCTTTCAAGGTTTTGAAAAGAAGAAGAAATAGAGGAAAAAAAGAAAAACCAGGATTTGTGATTTTGTTTGCAAAAATGAAAATTTATAACGACGATGAAGACTCTAGTAGTGATGAAGAAGTGGGTGCATCTTATGATCACCCATATATGGAAAAAAATTCAAAATTTTAACCCAGAATCGGTTTATTCGATAGCATCACATAAACCGATTCTGGGTTAAATTCCCAAATCGGAACGACAATCGGTCATTGTTCATCTCCACACAAACCGATTGATATACGTGTATATGTAATCCGATTGTGGAGACAAAAATTATACAAGAAAATGCGAACATAAATTGGATTACATGTTACTCAACGTGAACCGATCGTTGTTTTTGGGAAATTTTCTTTAAAATCATCAAATCCTTAATCGGTTGATATACTTAGATATAAAAACCGATTGTTCACAATCGGTTTTCTCGACTATTACACATATACCGATTCTTGATATCTGTACAAACTCAAACATGGTTCGAGAATCGGTTTATGTGTGCATTAGCGTAAACCGATTGTGGTTGATGTTCATCATATCAACCCATAATCGGTTTATGTAAGTGTACCATATCTGCCGATTCTAAGGAACATCAACAACAAACGGTTCACGTTAATGCTTATATCAACCGATTCTGGTTTGGTTTCAGAAAACTTTGATGAGAAATTTCAGAGATTCATAGTTAAATCATTGATGAATCCCCATTAAAAATAGCGGATCAAAGGGATTTAACTTAATCACCCAAATTTGTTTGTTGCCGAAATATTGTCCGAAAACCAAAAAATGGAGAATTGAATTGTTGTTTGTGATTAGGTTTTAGTTTTGATTTTGATGGATTGAGTTTTAGTTTTTTGATTGAAGATTTTTAATTTTAGGTTTTAATATTTGTTTTATATAGTTGAGGGTAATTTAGTATTTTAATACACTTTAGAACACCCCTTATCTTCTCTATTGGGTGGATGAAGAAATCCATATGCCCCAAATAAATGTTATAGGCCCCAAACTAGGAAGGATATAAAAATACTAATATCCCATTCGTCAAATCATTCTATGTATGTACGCGTTATCCAGAAACTAATATTTCGGAAAACATAAATGCCCAGAATCGTTTAAGTTTCTTAAAAAGAAATATGAAAAACGAAAATTAATTTTTAGACACAACACAAGGATACAAGACACCAACACCTCTATACCCCTCGGCTTTTCAAGGATAACGCAACCTTGGATATGGAAATCCTTGCCTTATTTAAGCCGTGCCGTGTCGTGTGGTACTATTGTTAAAATTTGGACCTGGGAAAAAAATCAGGTTTAGGAAATGCATATTGTTAGGATATTAAATAACAATAGCCAAGTGGAATTTATGGTATGGGCATGGAGTTTGTGCCAATATAAAAACAGGTAACAAATACCCCATTCCGTCAAAATTTTATTTATTTTTTGAAGACATATAACAACACAATCTCTCCTCCATCTTCTCATCAAAACCAGTCTTTTTTTTTTTTTGCCCTAACAATGGAGGCGGGCTCTGCTGACAATGAGCTGGATTTTGAGAAGTTGAACCAGTTTTTTTCCGCCCTAACAGTGGAGGCGGATTCTGCTGATAATGAACGCCTGGTTTTTGAGAAGATGGTTCATGGGTACTCTCTCCTTTTCCCTCTTTACCCTTTTCTTATATTTGATTTTGGATAGATTTGATAATCAGGGTTTATTTTCTTCTTCTTTTAGATGCGAACATTATAGGAGAAGATGTAGAATAAGAGCTCCATGTTGTAATGAGATATATCATTGCCGTCATTGTCACAATGAAGCCACGGTATTTGTTTTAAATCCCATCCTCCTTCTTTTCCTTCTTGAAACCGAATTTCCAGTTATAGGTATTTGTTGTTGTTGTTAATGCTGTTTACTCTTGTGTATTACTAGAGCTTGTTAAGCAATCCCAAGGATCGTCATGAACTTGTTAGACGTGATGTTAGGCAAGTAATATGTGCAGTTTGTGATACCGAGCAGGAGGTATGTTCATGCTGGATTTTGTGGGTTTTTGTTTTTATTTGGAAGGACAATGGTGATCGAATTCGCCAGTAATCGTGTTCTGTTTTTTCCAGGTTGCTCATGTTTGTTCCAATTGTGGTGTTAAGATGGGACAATACTTTTGTCAAATCTGCAAATTCTATGACGATGATGTAAGGTTTTCTTTTTCTTTTTTCCTTGTACTGTTTTGTAAGTTCTACTGTGTTGTTGTTGTTGTTTCTTAATCGAGATGTATTTAAGCACTACTGTACTAGATTGGAATTGTAACTAACTTTTTTGCTGTTGGTTTGATTTATAGACTGAGAAAGGACAATTTCACTGTGATGAATGTGGAATCTGCAGAGTTGGTGGCCGAGACAACTTCTTCCACTGCAAGAAGTGTGGTATGATGAATTCTTTACTTGATTTCTCAACGAACACTTAGTTATTTTTTTGTTCTCTGTGGAAGTATGATAGGTCCTGTGTTAGCTTGGTATTTTGTTTTATAAACACCTTTGTGTTGAAAGCTTGACCTTGTAACATGTTGTAGAAACTCAGAAGTTAGTGTTCCTTTGGCTTGATGATTTCTTTTGTCTCCCCTATTTAACTTCATTTGACTACCAACAGGTTCTTGCTATGCAATTGGTTTGCTCGATAACCATCTTTGTGTTGAGAATGCAATGCGAAACCACTGTCCCATCTGCTATGAGGTTCGTACCTTTTTAACCACTACATTCTCCTTTGACAAAATTTTGATCATCTTTTATGTTATTGAAAATTTAATATATACTCTATTTTGGGACAGTATCTTTTTGATTCGTTGAAAGATACTCAAGTTATGAAGTGTGGGCATACGATACATCAAACATGTTATAATGAGATGTTTGCGCATAATCGGTAAGAACTTTAAACTTAGTATGTTCTTAAATTCATCGTTTTTTTTATTAGATCCAGCTTACCATGGAGTCTGTCTTCTGACAGATATTCTTGCCCCGTGTGTTCGAAATCAACGATGGACTTGTCTAATGTCTGGCAAAGATTAGATCAAGAGGTAGTGCTTGTTTTGCATCTGACAATGTTTTTTAGTCTGTAAAGATTTTAGATGGTATTCGAAAATTAATTATTCCAGTTTTTGGGTTGCCAGATTGAAGAAGTTGCAATGCCTGAGGAATACCGGGACACCAAGGTAACCTCTCCATCCAGTTTTTAGATGTAGATGCCTGTCTCGCAGGGTTGCGTGATACCCACGACCTGGGTCTAATGAACTTTAGCACTTCTTATCAGAAAATCGTCTACCATGATTTCCTAATGGAAAAAGAAGAGTGCACTTACAGTCTAGTGAACTCTAGCAATGTTTCTTTTTTTTTGTAATTGAATGCCTTACTGATGAAACTGCTGCATTATCTACCTTAGAAGAACACCAACTGCATTAAGTGGTTGTTACATAGAAGGCCAATGTTTCATCTGATATAGTAGCAGTAATAAGGTAGGATAATAAGTTTCTTACAGTTCACTATGCATGGTGTGAATTAATAAACAAGCCCCTATAAATCTTTGGTAAAAGTCAAAACTTACGGGTATCTGACTCTCCATGGTTGTTCCTCTGAATGCTTTATCTTCTCTTCTAAAGGTTGTTTAAATACTTTATGTCTTAGATAAAGAAAATGGTTGTATGGTGCAGGTTTGGATCCTCTGTAATGACTGCAACGATACAACTGAAGCTGCATTCCACATTTTCGGGCACAAGTGTGGCCACTGCAAATCATACAATACACGGAAAATTTCGCCTCCAGGTGGTCCAAAGAAAAATGTGTCCACCTCCAGTTAGTCCAGATGAAGAAATGTGTTAAAATCTCCTCTTCCTTTTAGCTGGATATCAGTTTCAGCTAGGCAAGTTTCGTCGAGTACTGAATCCTACCTAGTTCTTATCCAGATCACGAATAATTCATTCATTCTTGGACGTGCGGAGGTGTTAACTGAATAGCTTTACAATCATGGATCTTCAAACATTGTGGAGTTGAAACATCCATTTAACTGATTGATGCTCATGTAAATAATATATGGAATTATACATTTATACCTTACACTGGTTTCAGTATGTACCATGTATCGGTGGCATACATTGATATATTTTGTCTTCTTCTCCATGATAATACAATTGTCGACATCTCTATTATTGTTTTTTAGTTCATACAAGTCTTTTCAGCATCTTATGGAGAGGGGCGTCTTTCCTTGGACAGCTCACAGTTGATCTACAGCAACTCCTGCAGAACATGCACGTCAGTCACCAGCGGATTTTGTCACTGTTAAGTGAAGAATTCATGTCAAGGGGATAAACGGATTCTCCCATGTGAGACTGAAGTTTTTGTCACAAGAAAATGCGAAATCTTGAAGTCGGTAACATACAGGCACAAGAAATTAGTATGAAACCTGAAAAGTAGTAATTCTATATTATAAACAAACCTTATACCTATTTAGCTTCTTGTATTGCCTTCCTTGGAGGATTCTGTAGAATGCTGGATGGTTCACATGCATAAGGGCTTGTTGTGAAGAACTGCAGCAATAAGCAAATCATGATGGAATGTCAATGATTGTGGGAAGTTTGGAATAACAAAACTGTGGGAACATTACTTTATTTGCCAATGCAGCAGAAGCAGATTGTCGTGCAACTGGATTATCTGCTAGAAGAGTTTTCATTAACGTCAATGATGATGGTGGAAAACCTTTAAAATTCTTTCTTCTGCTGCGTTTATAGGGGTTGCAGTGTTCTTCCTGAGAAGGGAACAGAAAATTTCAGCTGAATGTTAGTGAGGAACACAGAAAACTTCCACATTCCCAACGAGGAATTGGAAATATTCGACGAGCAATTCAGATGGGAACAAGAATTACTACTTGAAGTATCTGTATGATAGGTTTTGTAGCCAATGACTCAGCTAAAATGCAACCGACACTCCAAAGATCTGCAGCACTGCTGTATGCAGGATGGTATGAAGAAAACTCTGGTGCCCGATACAGTACGGGTACTGCTTCACTAACCATACCCGATTCATTGCGATTAGGAAAATTAATTGGAGCAGCTTTTCCAAAACCAGCAATCTTAAGTATTCCTTTGTTGCTAATAAGAAGATTAAACCCATTGATGTTACCATGGACTACACCACGGCTGTGACAATATTCAAGTCCTAATAGCAGTTGATGCATATAGCACTTTACCTGCGCCCATATTCCAGAAAACATTCAGACATGTTCCTATAGTTTCCTGACCATGACTTATTACGTCATTAGGATTCTATTTTACTTGAATTGTTTACCTGAGACTCTGTGAACTTGATTTGGTGGGTTATAACGAGATCAGCCAAACTATGTTCCACGTATTCAAAAACTAGGTAGAAACACAAAGGCTCTTCTTGGATCAGTACCAAACCTTCCAATTTCACAACATTAGGATGAGAATCTATTCGACGCAAGACGAGAATCTCTTGCGCCATCTCTTCCACATACTCAGGCTCCCAGGTGTGCAGTTTGATCTTCTTTAAAGCTACAATTTTCCCTGTCATGATATCTCTGCCTTTGAATACTTGGCAGCGACTACTATCCTGTCCAACCTGGAAGGAATGGAGACGGATGAGATCAAGTACGCAAGTTTATAGAGGCAAAAGGAGGGAGAATAAGCAGTACCTTATGGAGAATTTCAAAACTATTGGAGGAACGAGGACTCCAACCTTTGATGGCGTCCATCGGAAAGGGAGAGAGCCAAGAAGGCCATACAGGGACTTCTTCTTGTATTATTCCTAAAGGAACATCTAAGGTGACGTTTTCTTCGGCTTCAAAAGGAGCATCAATATTGGTGTCTACATTTGAATTGATGCTATCCTTTTGATCAGTTACTTCCATTTTGTCATCATCCAATATTAACGAAGAACAACCAGCAAAACAATTGATTCTACTGAAAACAGAGACTGGACCAGGTTCACAATCTTCCTCATCCTCAACAACAATTTCTTCATCTTTGTGAACGGGTCTGAAGAATATAATATTTGTCATCCGTATTATACTAGTATGATTCTCTTGCTTTCTTCAAGGTTTTATGAATCAAACAAGAGCTAGAAGGAAGCGAGAGCAAAAAATACATACAAGGAAAAAAGAGGGTTCACCTTGACTTGATGACTTTAGAAGTCCAACTCCTGATTATTTTTTTGAAAATTCTACAAAAGTGAGTTATTTTCAAGAAAGAGGGCTCATTTCGGACTTTTAAAGTCAAGAATCAAGAAAAGAACGCCACTCTATTTAACTTTCGACAAACCAAGTAATTCGTTGGAGAATCTTTAGCATTCCCACCTAATTAAGATGTTAATGATGATCAATTATTATATCAAATCGAATATCAGATTAGATTACAGTGTTTGGAATGGACTGAGTTTTGGTAAAAATGTCGCATCACAATCAGCACCGACAAAAACAACAACCATCAATCAAATCATCATCATGTTCATTGTCACCATCATCATTTCGTCACCACAATCTAATTCATCCGGCTCATCATTATTTGATCCAGCCGATTCGTAACCATCCGACTCATGGCCATCTTCCATCATCATCATCATCTTCTTCGTGTTCTGTTTTTCTTTGTTACTCTTCCGCATTTTCGTTTCTTCATTGCCTTGCGAGTTTTGTAATGGTCTCTTACGCATTTCAGCAACCAAATTTCTCATACCCATGTCTGGATTCTCATCAAAACTCATTAAACACTCGGCAACATCAGCTGTGGTTATCTGTATTGAACTCAGCAATTCTTCAACCTCATCCATTAACTCGTGTTCTTGGATTCTCAAATAATTCCTTGTCAAAACCTTAAGTGATTCTATATTACAGTAAGATAACAAAATGTGTTTATCCATTCGACCTGCTCTTAGCAAAGCCGGGTCGAGTTTCTCTTTATGATTTGTAGTAAATATAATCAATCTCTCCCCAGCACAAGGCGACCAGAGCCCGTCTACGAAATTCAGCAGACCTGATAAGCTCACACTGCTAACTCCAGTTTTTGGATTACTAGTATTTATGTCCGTATCACTCTCGCCATCACCACCTCCTTTTTTGTTCTTGCTTTCTCTGTTCTCAAGATCTAAAGAACAATCAATATCTTCAACAACGATAATGGATTTGCTTGATGTTGAAATCAGAAGCTCTCTCAAATCCTGATTGTTCCTCACAGAAGTTAACTCCAAGTCGTAGATATCAAATTCCAAGTAATTAGCAATCGCAGCAATCAAACTAGTTTTGCCTGTTCCTGGAGGTCCATACAAAAGGTAACCTCTCTTCCATGCTTTACCAACTCTAGTATAAAACTCTTTTCTGCTGACAAATTTCTTCAAATCATCTTGAATGTCTTGTTTCAGAACCGGGTCTAACGCGATCGTATCGAATGTGGAAGGATGAGAGAACTGACTTATCATCGTCCACCGATCTCCGGATTGATTCGTGTACAGTTTCTTCCCCTTGTTCTTGGATTTTATGAGCTTGGCTTCTTCGGCGATACGAATAAGATAAGATGAATTCACAAACTCTTTGTATTTCTCTTCGAAACACAGCTCGAAGTAGTTTGTACTCTTACCGTTAGATCCACTACTGTCACCGCTATCCTCTGTGCGAAAAGACCAGGTGAACTTGATACCTTCGAAGATATCAACAATGCTTTGATTCGGAATCATAGTGTAAGTGTGGTTCTTGGAGTTCTTCATTTTAGACAGTGTCAGATATTGGGAAGAAGTGAAACATTTTGAACTTAGATACCGTTGAACTGATTTGAAGATATCGTTGTCGTAACGACCTACGAATTCTTTAATATGGACTGTGACTGTCTTCGTCTGAAGATTTGAGAAGAAGTAAAAGAATACGGATCTTGCAGCTTTGTGTAGTTCAGGAGGTATGATGTCTCTGAGAGCTGTTCTCATGAACATTAGGGATGCGTATAAAGATCCCATGGATTTCCAGTCCATTAGAACATCCATTCTTCTAGCTATCTTCTGCTGATCTCCAACTTACAACTATAATCTAATTTGTGACTTCACCTAGCAATCAGCACAGCAGAGTGGATTAGTGATATGGTTTAGAATAATATTTAGTATTACTTGTTTGGCACTTACCAAGTGGGAGGAAATGACTTCGCACTTAGCAAGCAAGAATCTGAGAGGAAATCGATATGTGAGCATCTGTATTTTAAATGCAACCTTTCCGTAGCTTTAGAGCTGTTGGTTCGTAGAATGTGTTTTCTGTCAGCCATTACACAAGATTTTTCTACGTCTTCTTTTGGAAGTAAGCTATGAGTCAAAAAGTGAACCCCCAAGCTGTCGCATGCTTTTTGTTTACAAAAGAGTGAAAAAAAGAAAGCAAAAAACAACACATTTTTATATTATGGAACTGCGATCAGTAACTCATCATAATAAATGAAAAAGAGATGGATTTAGACTCTAGAGTTTGTTTCTATGGTTGCAAAATGCAATCCAGAAAGATGTAGTGATCTACACTACAATTGATATACAGAAACAACTCTTTATCTCTAAGGATAGAGATTGGATTGGGGAGAATAGAAATTTAAGGGAGAAAAGATAATTTTACAGATTAATTTTCATGAGAAACATCAATCTGCAGAACTGGGAATATAAAGACTACCCTAAGCCAGCAGTGCGTGTGACTCACACAGCGACTACTAAACCTCATTAGCAACCGCTAATGAAAATTAATCTGTAACAGGGTCATCCCTTAACAACTCAGGAACTGTGACAACAAGTTCATGACAAATCCCACTCCTTCAAATCATCCTTGTCCTCAAGGATGGAAGTTGAAAAGAAACATGGTTGTTGGCCCGTTGTAACTCCTTCACGAGAACTGTCGAAGAGGTGAACGTGACCTTGATAAACTTTAACACCCCGTTCTGGAAACAATCACTTGAATTGCAGGTATCAAGCTTGGTTGTAGTCCTTCAAGAATAGCCAATGTTCCACCTTTCAGCGTCAGAGGACTTTCACTACGACCAGTTGAGGCGTAAACAAGCATCTTCATGTTAACTTCTTTGTAAATAACCTGCGTGTTGAGTTGTAATTGTAGGCAATTTCCCACTCCTTCCACAGAATTCTTCACCTGCCAATCTTTTCTTGGGGAGACAATTTCTTCATTTCTGCCCTGTAGCTCCAACTTTTCACCTTTCTCAATCGTCACTTGACTGTAGCCCCTCCTTAACTTTGAGTCTAATATGATGTTAACTCTAGCTAAACCCATTTGCATAATGGCAGTGACAAAACTAATTTATCAAGAAAGAGATAAGTGGCACTTCTACTGTCAACTGTGTAAACTGAAGCTGGGTGACTGAATAATAAGAGAGGGCAACACTGGCTATTAGCAATAGGATATTCTCCAACAGTGTTACAGCTCCCAACACCAACAACTTCCATACACATTTTACTGAACAACTTATACAATTTGTCTTCTATATTCAAACCATCCAAGACAACCCAAGTAATTATTGTATGCCCTCTCTTGATTTCCACTCTCCTTTCCTGAAGTTGCATTCTCCTACAATGGCTCTTGTCACGAAATAACAACCAAAACCCTCGACCGTGACAAGAAGGGTGCTTTCGAATAATAACCAAGGTGTGAATACCAATCAGAGTATAGTTCCGAACTGTCTTAGTCATCTTCTTAGTTACCTGCAATGGTCTTTCATAGGAAACTCCTCCATCCATAGTAAACCAATCATTTATCTGCACTCCTGCAAAGTAACCTTCCACGCACAGAGGTCTTACAACTAGCTTGCTATGCATCATGGAATACAAATTTGCCATTAAAACTGTCTCATGCCTTGAAAAACTTCCGCAGGCTTCAGATGTGAGCAAATAGAAGTACAAGAAAAACACAAGTCTTGAGAGATAAATTTTAGCTCTAGCACCTGTGTGAACAGAGAATGGAAGCACTGAAAGAAATTTAAACTCCCTGAAAAATATATGAAGCACATGATTCCCCAATTCCAGCACAACACTCTCAACCATGTTAACAAATAACACAGGCGCCATCACAGGAACCCACAATTTAATAGTAAATAAATCCTTCACAAAAAAATCTAACTGTGCCTATTCCATCATTCCTGGGTTGAAGCACTTTCCCTCTATCAAACAACACACGACAACTGCTCAAATAGCCAGGTGCTCCGGGTAACTCGACAACAAGCCATATAGTACGTAATCTCGCGAGAATGGCTGCAAGTGGATTATGGGTTTCAGCATTACAAAGCACATTTCTTCGAGAAGTCCATTTTTTCACAAAGCCAAAAACTGGGAAATGAACTGACATTTGAACACTTCGCACACTCCATACGCTGGGTTGAACCAATCTAGATTTCCACCTCAAGTATCCTACCTGCAGCAACATTTAAAGAATCTGAAATACCAACACTAAGATCTGAGTTCCCATAATAATATTAGCTGACATCATTATATAGCCTCTGTCATTTCCCATAATCAAAATCTTCTGGAGAACAATCACTTGCTGCAGCATTTCATGACACAACTTGGAAACATCATTATTGTTACCCTCTCTATCACACAAGCACACATTTGAATTGGAAAGTAAAAGTATAAAATGATACCCCTATTTAGAAATTAGCTCCAGAACAAGACTCGCATTCGAATTATGCATTAAAATCAACACATTCAGGACAATCAAACCAAAATTAAGTGAAACAGAACTGAAATGAGCACTGCTTGTATGGTGATAAGAATACCTCCTGATAGATTCGAACAACTTCCCTCGGTCAAATAGCATTCTATCAACAACCAGGTTATCACAGAAGCATTTTCTACTTCTTGCACATATAAGAATTAGCCCACCAATACTCATGCTTCTGCAGTTCAGTCTATTCTCACTTGGATTTGAAGTTGCTGCAACAAAATCTTTATGAACTTGTCCCCTTTGAGTCAGAAAACTTATATCTCTAGCCAGCCCTTGATCAAGTATTTCCTGTGCAGTAACATACCCAATTCTCCTTGTTACTTGAGTAATCAATAGAGTCAAAACAATCCAGAGAATACTATGTTGTTGTGGCCTTTTACCAACCAGCTTTCTATCATCAAGACAATCACCACTGTTAACCAACAACATCCTATTTGTATTTGTAAACATAGAATCCAGAAAGTACCCCATCTCCAGAATGTCATACACAAAATTTGCATTGCATTGAAGTATTAAATTCAACCCATGAAGAACCCTCAAACACCAAAGTGTATCCAGGTTGAGTTTAAAACTACTGTGATAATAATACAAATACCTTCTCATAACTTCGCACTCCTTACCTCGATCGAAAGGCGTACAACCATAATCAAAATCAGGTGAAGCAACACACAGAAGCTCTTTTGAATTCGTAATCAACAGTTCTACAACATACCCAAGTTCTAGCACCAGCTTATAAACAAAATCATTAGCGAATTTACTCCTTAAAACAAACTCATCAAACTCTTTACCACGATCAAAAAGCATATAGACAGAATCATAACTAGATAGAACAACACATACAGAAGTAGTTTGTCTGGATAATAACTTGAAAAATTGGAAAATGTAAGAAGTAGAGTGATTAAGCTTAACATCCGTAATCAACCTTCGGTCTTCAAACTGCTGAAATTCAGTACTGAAATTCTGATTTAACCCGTTGAAATCCTTTACCTCAATATTTGTGACATTCCTAACTTGAGAGTTCAAAACAACATTAAGAGAATTATATTCAGAAAAGAAGGGTTTACCCTCTTGATAATCTAGAAACTTCGACCTCACCTTGTAATCCTTAACTGAATTAGTAGCACCGGCTCCATTAATATCAGTAAAATCAATTTTGGGTGTAGATCGACAATTACCTTCTTCTACTGTTGTAGGAGTTACTTTCAAATCGACATCGATTTTGGGTATGAATCCAGATGAGGGTTCCGGCAAGCCTTCATCTACTTTTACTTTGCTCAAACGATCTTCAACGACCTTCAATTCAGCGGATAAACTCTTAAAGCTGGAGATAAGCTGAGGTGAAGGATTGTTGTATCAACCCTTCAATTCCCTAAGTAAGTCTTCCTGAATTTTCATAGAATCAACCTTCTTAGTTATCTCATCAAATTCCTTTTGATTTTCAATTGTAACCAGGTCACTCAGGAAAGAGTGCTCTGATACCATTTGTAGTGATCTACACTACAATTGATATACAGAAACAGCTCTTAATCTCTATAGAGATTGGATTGGGGAGAATAGAAATTTGAGGGAGAAAAGATAATTTTACTGATTAATTTTCATGAGAAACATCAATCTGCAGAACTGGGAATATAAAGACTACCCTAAGCCAACAGCGCGTGTGACTCACACAGCGACTACTAAACCTCATTAGCAACCGCTAATGAAAAGATATTTAACTAATAACTATTGGGTGCCTCTAGTAACAGGGTCATCCTTAACAACTCAGGAACTGTGACAACAGGTTCATGACAAAAGATGATTTGCAATGGTAAAGAAACAGTTGAAAATTCTGATGAGATTCACAGAGACCCGCTCAAATGGAGAAGTTGTAAATATGCTTACATCATACCCATGAATATGGATACGATATCACAACCACTGAGATGACGAAGCTCACTTGAAGACTTGCAGTTCATTGCATCAATAACAAAAAGATAACATATCCGCTCCAAGAAAAGAAAGAAAAGAACATTATCTATGTACTCCTAGTACGAGGCTCACTGAAAAATACTCTTTCAAACTTAAACTTCTAGAAGCCTTATCCTTTTAATATAACATTACCATAGTTCCATTTTCTATATCGCTGGAGATAAAGAGAATATAGCTGGCAATAAAATCTCTATCTCTCAGTAAAGCGATAAAATCTCTATCGCTCGCTGGAATGTCTGTCGAGTATGCGTACATTATATTTGACATATAGGCATATATGTTTGGCACATTGGCATACCCATAGTTGGTGCATATATAGCAAACTTTGGTGTTTGACATACCATAGGAATAGGCCTAAGGGGAGAGTTTTGGGGATCACAAATCGCCAACATAAGGTGGTGAATTAGTAAAGTACATAACCCTTAATCCTACAATTTCAATAATGACTGATATATAATTGATCTAATTGGTGTTAATTATAGTGATTAACTAAACTAATTACGATTAATGAATGGATTAGATTAATCATTCGATAAATATTCGATAAATATGTTGGGAGAATTACTGATCCGGAACGCTATGCACGATATGAAACCTACACAAGCAATAATACGCAATACGATAAAAATAATATCAATCACACGACACCAAAGATTAAGGGAAAACATCCACTATGACAAATAATGGGTTACAACGATATCTCCTAAATTGGGGTTTCACACAACTTCAAGGTGCATATAGCACTTGCATATAACAATGCCCTCTTTCTTTACTCACCACTAATGATGGATAACTAATTTTTTACTAAATAATTAGGTAGATTCAACCAATAACAAAAATAGGAAGATCAAAAACTTAACACTATTAGGATTTGAACAAACTCTAGAATTACTCCTTTGAAGAGATGTAGGATGTGGTGGATAAATCTTCACCAACCGAAACCGGTCCTTCACTAGAAAACCATTTTTCTTCAAGCTCACAACTCAAATCTTCACCAAACGGTGGCTATTTCTTTTCTCTCCCTCCTTATCTTCTCACGACAAGCAAAAAGTCTTCTCTCTGTTTTTGCTCAACACCCCCTTCTTGTTTCACGAACAAGAGATATATACATAAACCACGTTTCCTTTTCTTAACCTAACCTCCTTTATCTAGCTCCCCCTTATTTGACTAAGGGACACCTAACTGTTGGGCCATAAGGAGTGACCAGCCCAACAATCTCCCCCTCACGACTTATGGCGAGGTACCTGTCACCACCACATCTGCCTTGCTGCAGAAATGTACTTGCTTGTACTTCGGTAGTGACTTTGTCATCATATCAGAATCGTTGTCATCTGTATGGATCTTCTAAACTAACTCCCTCTGCTTCTTATCCGTTTTCATTAATTTTACCTGGGTTTTATATAACTTGCCACACTTCTTGCCTCTTGCAATAACCATGAAAGCCTTGGTTAGCTTCAATTGTCCACTGGTTAAGGAATTAATGTAACCTTCCTCTTCTAATACTCCAGGTGACATTACGTCCAAACAGAGATCCGGTACATGTCGTACGTTTTTGAGAACTAATGTGCAACCAACACTAGTCTCAACTTTCACATCACCCATTCCTATAATTTTCGAAACACCACTGTTTCTCATTCTGACTGAGCCAAAATCACCATCCTTGTAGGAGGTAAACACATCTTCTGGAGGAGTAGCATGGTAAGATTCAGCTGAATCTACCGCCCATTCTGAATCGGAACCTGCAGAAATCATACACATATAATTGCAATCAGATAATAAAATAATATCACCATCATCTACTGCGACACCTATAGCATCCTTGTCTCTATTATTTCCATCCCGGGGGTTCTTGCTTTGACTTCCTGCATTTAGTTGCATAATGACCTTTCTTGCGACAGTTCCAACATTCATCGTCTTTTCTTCTTTTTATTCTCCTCCGCTTATCTGTAAGAAGAGCTTCTGAATGAGACGAGTATGATGACTTCCTTCTAACTTCTTCATTCAACAAACTGTTTGTTGCAATAGCCATAGTTAACTTCTTGTCTTCAGCAGTCTAACTTAGAGACATCCTTAATGTTTTCCAACTGTCCGATAAATTTTTTAACAACAGATAAGCTTGCATTTCATCAGGAATCTTCAAAATCATAGATGTGAGTTGATTCATGATGCCCTTCATCTCATTTAAATGCCGCGCCATTGAACTTCCTTCCTTGTACTTTAACTTTCCAAGCTTTGAAAATTGAAGAGCTTTAGCACAAGGAGATTGTTTGCCATATATCTCCTTTAACTTTGTCCACAAAGAATATGCTAGTGTCTCACTAGCCACATGATGGAAAATAGAATCATCAATATATTGTCGAATAAAACCAACAACTTTACGGTTAGCAGAACGCCGCACATCTTCATATGTCTTGTCAGGCTTTACTCCCTTCTTCTCTATAGGAGCATAGAGATCTTTGTAGTACAATAAGTCTTTCATCTTCGCCTTCCATATCACGTAGTTATCACCGGTCAAATTAACCATTCCAGTACTAGCGCTACTTTTCATATTGCACACGGTTATCCCGACCAACGTAGCTCTGATACCACTTGTTGGGGGAATTACCGATCCGGGACGCTATGCACAATATGGAAACTACACAAGCAATAATACGCAATACGACGAAAATAATACCAATCACACAACACCAAATATTAAGGGCAAACTTACACTATGACAAATAATGGGTTACAACGATATATCCCAAATTAGGGTTTCACATAATTTCAAGGTGCATATAGCACTTGGATATGCCTTCTTTCTCAACTCATCAATAATGATAGATAACTAATTCTTTACCAAATAATTGGGTAGATTCAACCAATAACAAAACAAGGAAGATGAAAAACTTACTACTACTAGGATTTGAACAAACCCTAGAATTACTTCTTTGAAGAGATGTAGGATGCGGTGGATAAATCTTCACCAACAAAAACCGGTCCTTCACTAGATTACCCTTCTTCTTCAAGTTCACAACTCAAATCTTCACCAAACGGTGGATATTTCTTTTCTCTTCTTCCTTATCTTCTCACGGTAGCAAAAAGTCTTCTCTCTATTCTGCTCAACGCCCCTTCTTATTTCACGAACAAGAGATATATACATAAACCACGTTTCCTTTTCTTAACCTAACCTCCTTTATTTAGCTCCCATTTATTTGACTAAGGGACACCTAACTTTGGGCCATAAGGAGTGACCATCCCAACAATATATCCTCAAAATACTATCAGGATAACCTTATACTTAACTCCATTGTAATTTTGTTGATTCAAATCTATTATCAATATGGGTTCTTTTGCAGTTAAGGCTGGGAAATATTGTCGAACCAACTATAAGGAGAATTTATCGCTGAGAAAAATATCACATCTGAGCCGTCGTATTTGAAGAACTCGCAGTCGTAAAATTAACTTACGGACGAGAATTTGAGAAATCTTGACTGTAAGTTCATACCAGAATATCTGATGTCTGCATTACGGTTGGGTTCGCAAGCCTAACCGTAAGTGACTGTCTAGTTTGAAGTTCTTCTTGTTTAGACATATACATGCTTTGCATTTGTATGTTTGGTTATGGTAGCACTAAGAACATCCAGTCCTCTTGCTAATGCCCCCACCTTAGTTTCGTGCTTTAATTTAATTCTCTTTTCAATAAAAAATAAAAAATACATATGCGCTACGACTTTAAATGTGAAAAATCCTTTCATTCAATAAACCACATTACCCATTAAACACTTACTTGATCCGCATTATAAATTTGGATTTAATATCCCTGAGATTTATTAAGAGGTATTTGATGATGGGAAATAAGCTCGGTAGTTGAAAGTTTGACCTTTTCATTTTCTTCATTCCTTTCTAGCTTGAGCTACGACTTCAGCATCAGTTTTACCTCTAAGTCGAAGTTGATTTATACAAATCAACTCCATCACACATGCTATTGTTTCCAGTGTCATTACAAAAGTTTTTATAAATCTGTTCCAATAACCAACACTCACTAAACCCCATTTCCCTCGTTCTTCTCCCTCTTTGGATAACATTGTACAATTTTTTTGCAAATAGATAAGTTTTCATCCAACATAAAGCTGGGTTTGTCCATTTTTGAGTATATTAAGTTAAGAATGTAAGGGTTTTGTCTGGAGATTATTGAAGTAGAAGGTGTGATTTTGATTTGGGATGGTGTGTATATGCAGGTAGACTTTGTTTTTATATAAATAATTGGATGAATAGTTATATTTTTCTTTAATGGTCTATAATTTAATCTTCTGACGGGTCTATTTTTCAAAAACTAGCAAACATGATGTACTAAAAATATAAACTCAAGTACTTACAACTAAGAAGTGACTATGTCGACCTAACCGTAAAACAAGAATAAACATGTTATGGTTTGGTTTCAGTTTTATGGCTAGGAGTCCTGACCATAAGACTGACAGTTCTGCGTTATGCCAGAATTACGTCTGAAAATCCTAGCCGTGACATAAATAACCGGCTGGGAACCTAGTTGATATCGTTTGTTAAAAAAAAAAATTGGTTTTTCAGAAGAACATATGGCTAGGAAACCCGGATAAACTTTTTATGGGGGCGTTTTTTGATGGGCGCATGGGGTACGAATGATATGTCGACGCGTGTTTTTCCTATTAATTAATTCCAACAAATTTTTCTTCCACAAATATAAAAGAAGTGTAGTTTTGGATAAAAAATTGGTTATGTTTTATCTTTGATATTTTTGAAAACAAGATTTGTTGAAATAATTAATAGGAAAAATACGTGTCAACATATCATTTGTACCCCATGCCACCATCAAAAAATATTCCTATCAAAAATTTATCTGGGAAACCCATATATATCTTTTACCATGGCTTGTTAACCTAATCCGTTATGAACAAATACGGCTAGGAATCCTAGCCGTATTAACATGTCAATTATGTTGGGTAAATCCAAGGGTTTTACGGCTCGAATTCCAAACCGTAAAAGAAACTTATGGTATGGAATTCCTGGCCTTTATTGATTCTATGGCTAGGATGTCTATTCGTTTTTAGGGGTTTATTTTTTAACAAGCATTTATAGACCTTTACGGCTTGGTTTTGGTCACAACACACTTAAAGGACCATGAATTCAATTCCAAAACAAGTGAATAAACATTAGACAAATGGAAACACTTAAAATTCATTCACGAAACAAATTGCAGTCTATCCATCCAAATCCATTACCAACCAAGATGATACAATTTTAATATATCCTTATTCAAATACCACTATACAACTCCATAAGTCATTCATCGGAGTCATCATCCGAACCCGATCTCGATGCCTCATCTGAATCCTCATTCTCTTCCACAACTTGATGTCCACCGCGACCACGTACACCTCGACCACCTTTTCTTTGGGTTTGGAGAAAAATATTGGATTGAACACCTTGACCATCTATTTCTTGTCTTTGGAGAAAAACATTGGATTCAACATCCTGCTTCCTAGATAAAGAACCACTAGGAGAGGTAAATATTCCCTAGTCCTCTTAGTACCCCTTGGTTATGCTTCATCATCATCCGAATACTTAATGAGATGCTCTTTATCAGGATTGGCAATCACTTTAACTCGGTTCCGCATTGTTCTCTGTTCGTGAACCCTCAAGGTTTTATTTGCACTAATGACTTGTCTCATGTCATTGACCACCCAGTTATATCGTACCTATATTTCATATCAATACCACGAACTTTAAATGTACCCACCAATAATTTTAAATAAAAATTATAAAAAATCAAAAGTTAATAGTATACGTATCATCATAATACATGTCATAAAATCTTCAACCTTCTTTGATGTTGAACTCTCTCCCTTGTTTTGATATTTCCTTGCTTGTTGTTGCTGAAAAAGCGGGGGTACAACAACCACACCCAATATTATGTTTCGGCAATCTGTATGGACAAACTCCAATATAATTCCAAGAGAATCAACTAGATAGTCAGACTCAATCAATGGAAATATATTCAAGAGTTGTATCTCAGTTTCTCAATGTAATCAGAAAATCAAACAGATAGAATCCGTGAGCCTGATTATTATGAGAAACAACTTGAACGGTACCAAAGACCAATGTTCAAGTGTCAATCAATGTATATCAACAACCAAAGGTTGGATTATCTAATTGATTGAACTACGCATAATCTGTGATATTTCAATTATATAAACAAATATAATGCGGAAAAGAAATAACACAGACACCAAAAATTTTGTTAACGAGGAAACCGCAAATGCAGAAAACCCCCAGGACCTAGTCCAGATTTGAACACCACACTGTATTAAGCCGCTACAGACTCTAGCCTACTGCAAGCTAACTTCAGACTGGAATGTAGTTGAGCCCTAACCAATCTCACACTGATTAAGGTACAGTCGTGTTCCTTATGCCTCTGAATCCCAGCAGGACTCTACGCACTTGATTCCCTTAGCTGATCTCACCCACAACTAAGAGTTGCTACAACCCAGAGTCGAAGACTTGATAAACCAATCTGTCTCACACAGAAAAGTCTATTGAATAGATAAATCTGTCCCCCACAGAAATACCTAAATTTTTTTCCGTCTTTTGATAAATCAAGGTGAACAGGAACCAATTGATACACCGGACTTATATTCCCGAAGAATAGCCTAGTAATATCAATCACCTCACAATAATCTTAATTGTATGGTAGCGAAACAAGATATTGTGGATTCACAAACGATGAGACGAAGATGTTTGTGACTACTTTTTATCTTTCCTATCGGATATTAAATCTCGAGAAAATCTTAGAGAAGATAGTACTCAATACGATAGAACAAAGCAATATCAAAACACGCAACTACAGAGAAAATAGTTGGGTCTATCTTCGCAATCCCAATGAAGTCTTTAAGTCGTTTACCTATAATGGTTTTAGGAAAAACCTAGGTTAAAGGAGAATCGACTCTAGTCGCAACTAGTATCACACAGGAGGTGTGGGGATTAGGTTCCCCAGTTGCTAGAGTTGTCCCTTATATAGTCTTAAAATCAGGGTTTGCAATCAATGTTACCTTGGTAACAAAGCATTCAATATACACCGTTAGATGAAAACCTGATTAGACTGAAGCTAATATATTTCAACCGTTAGATCGAACTTAACTTGTTACAAACAAATGAAAATTGACTTTATTTAGATATGGGTAACTTAAAAAGTGGGGGTACAACAACCTCACCCAATAATTCGCTTAGGAATCTGTATGGACTAACTCCAATATACTTTTAAGAGAATCAACTAGACAGTCATACTCAATCTTAATAAAAAGTATATCAAGGAGTTATATCTCAAATTATCGATTCAATACTTACTCAAACAAATAGAAATCTGCGAGTCTAATTGAATATAAGAGAAATTAACTTGAACGGTACAAAAGACCAATGTTCAAGTATCAATCAATTTCAATCAACAACCAAAGGTCGGATTTACCAATTGATCGATTTAACGCACAACCTGTTATATTTCAATTATATAACAAAATATAATGCGGAAAAGAAATAACACAGACACCAGAAGTTTTGTTAACGAGGAAACCACAAATGAAGAAAAACCCCAGGACCTAGTCCAGATTGAACACACACTGTATTAAGCCACTACAAACACTAGCCTACTACAAACTAACTTCGGTCTGGACTGTAGTTTAACCCCAATCAATCTCACACTGATCCAAGGTACAGTTGCGCTCCTTACGTCTCTGATCCCAGCAGGATACTACACACTTGATTCCCTTAGCTGATCTCACCCACAACTAAGAGTTGCTACGACCCAAAGTCGAAGACTTTAATAAACAAATCTGTATCTCACAGAAAAGTCTACAGGAATAGATAAATCTGTCTCCTACAGAAGTACCTACAAGTTTTGTTCCGTCTTTTGATAAATCAAGGTGAACAGGAACCAATCGATAACCCATACTTATATTCCCGAAGAACAGTATAGAATTATCAATCACCTCACAATAATTTTAATTGACTAGCGAAACAAGATATTGAGGAATCACAAACGATGAGACGAAGATGTTTGTGACTACTTTTTTATCTTGTCAATCGTAGAAATTAATCTCAAGCCAATCTTACGATTGTATTCAAATACGATAGAAATAACAAGATAAGATCACGTAACTACAAAAAAAATAGTTGGGTATGGCTTCACAATCCCAATGAAGTCTTTAAGTCGTTAACCTATAGGGTCTCGATAGAAACCTAAGGTTAAAGGAGAATCGACTCTAGCTTATACAACTAGTATCACACAGGAGGTGTGAGGATTAGGTTTCCCAGTTGCTAAAGTTCTCCTTTATATAGTCTCCAAATCAGGGTTTGCAATCTAAGTTACCTTGGTAACAAAGCATTCAATATTCACCGTTAGATGAAAACCTGATTAGATTCAAGCTAATATCTTTCAACCGTTAGATCGAACTTAGCTTGTTATACACAAATGAAATGCACGTTCATTTAGGTTTGTGTAACCGTATCTAAACGTGTACAAGTCGTTGGTTCAACAGTAGTTAACCAAATGGTTAGCCATATGAGCACTTCCATATCAACCATATCCATCTTCACCTTAACTAGTTCAAATGACTCAAAAGAACTAGTTAGAGAGTTGTTCAATAGCTTAGATTTCATAGAAGTATACAAGACACAATCGAAGCAAAAATGATTTTGATTCACTCGAATTGATTCATGAACTTTATAGCCACGGTTTGCAAATATGCATTCCTTTGATTATATATGTTTAAGTTCAAGAATAAAACGTTTTTAGAAAATAACCCACTAAAGTACGCATACCGGTACGCATACTTAAGTATCCGGTTTGAGTTTGTTTTCAGTTCACAAACTCCAGCAGAAATTCACGGGATGTGAACTTCCGGCAGTACACGTACGGGTACGCGGACTTAGCTTCCGGACATCCTGAACCAGTAAAGTACGCATACTTTAGTTCAAGGATTTTGGACTTACACAAGTATGAATTCACATACAATGTTTATATCCATTCAAGGTTATATATTCTAAACTCTCATTTCAATCATTGAAACATTCTTAGAGGATATTAAATAGAGGTTATTCACACACAATTCTTTATCAAAGCAATTTTCAAGATATTGAAATAATCAACATGACTTTCGTCACTTGTAATGATGAACTTGGCCAAAGCGAAAGCTTACCAACACATATTTCGAGAAATAGATAAGCGAGATAAACTCGGCTCGAAATAGAAAATGTGTATAATCGAAGTCTATATAGCAATACGAATTTTGTCTCAAGATAGGAGATTAAGTAGATAGACTTTTGAGTGATAGATAAGTTCAAGTCTCCACATACCTTTTAGTCGATGAAGTTCCACCAGTTCCTTGAGTAGTTCTTCGTCTTTGTATGATGAACACCGTGGAGTCTATAGCTCAACTACACTTTCTATCCTAGTCCGAGACTTAGCTATAAGTAGACTAGAAATCAAGACTTATAGTTTTGGCAACTAAACTTGACAAACAAGCTTGAGATAGCAACGCTTGCGTGTTCGACCGAGCAGTGCTCTAACAATCTCCCCCTTTGTCAATTTTAGTGACAAAACTATCAATACATATGGAATATAAAATAAATAAATTTTTGCAGCTTCTCATCCACATGCTTGATCTCCTTGGTTATTCAACATTACTCGAAATCTTCGTCACTTCCAAGTACTCCAATGATTCGAAAGATATTCAAATCAGCATCATCGTTGTTGAAGATCCGTAGCCATAACAATGAGAAAACAAAAGCTCTCAATCATTGTTACACAGTGTCATAGTATCATTACACAACATCAAATTTCGATTGTATCACAACTTCGACAACAATACTATGGTGATATGTATCACTCCCCCTTAGTCAATACTCCATCTCACTTGGAAACCACTCCCCCTTACATAATGATCCGAAAACCATATGTATTTGTAGTGTGAACTATACATTAATTATCCCCCTTTTTGTCAATAAAATTGGCAAAGGTACGAAAACTAGTGGGATCCTAATGAAATTTCCATAGAGACATTTCATGACCAAACGAAAGCACATATCAACTTTTTAGATGCAATCATATAGCCGAAACTAAATGCATTCATCAAGGAGTTTATAAAGATACAAGATAACCCCTATAATATTCCACAACCGCACTCCCCATAAAGATTTGGCAATAAAGCACAAGTCCAATTAAGAACTCTCCCTCATAAAATGTCATTCCCGATAGAACAACAAGAGCGACCTTACTTTCACAAGAACATAAGGATTTTTTTGGACAACAACAAATCACTTAAGAATATGAATTTGTATCCAAAATACTCAATTAAATTAACAACAAGAGAAACTATGATTAATTTAATCGGAAATGCTCAACATAAGAAAACTTACGGAGTCGCACAGTATACATAAAAAATATGGATCAGGGAAGATCAATACTGCGGAATAAATAAAGATTCATTCTATCCTTCATCACTATTTGCACAATGACATACAATAGACTTAATCTTTGTAAACAAAAGTTTTATCCTTTCTTCCATCAAAATAATGACATAAAAGGCTTAACTTTTGTTTGTCAAAAGTTCATTCAATCTTTTATCAATACTTGCATATTGACATATGAAAGACTTAACTTTTGACCATGTATGGGACAATCATAGTTCACTGACGCAAACACACATATCCCATAACAAGCTGCAATATATAAAACCATAAAGATTAATACTGGAACATCATCTTCCAAACAAACTTTAGAATTTAAATAAATAAATCTAAAAACATTGAAGATGAAAATCGTTGGACATAGCTATGTGTAATCACAATAATGGTTAATCCAAACTCTAGTTATTCTTCTTAAAAATACAAGAATAAAATTCTCATAAGAAGTTTCTTAGACATTGTAGAGCTTTCTCATAGCATTTACCGAGAATTCCTTCTTATTATTGAAAAACCCATTGATTATGGGATCGTTCAATTCCTCTAAATCTTCAGAAATATTAGTCAACTCACCAAGTTCTCTTTTTAGCTCACGCAAGGTGTTCTTTGTTAGAGACAACATTTGCTCATAGTGAGTTATCTTTTCTGAAGACGAAACAATTTGAGATTTTAAATCATTTCTTTTGCTGATGAAGTCTTTCACCATACCTCTAAAGTCCTCATCAAAGTGACAAACTGACAAGAGGCAGTTAGAGGAAGAACCTTCTCAATCATTTGTAGATCTCTTTTTCTTTTTCCTTGAGGAAGTGATTCCTTTACACAGATACACATTAACTGCTTCGACTGCATCCCTTTTTGAGGTACTTCTAGTTATAGGAGCTATGAAACTGTATCTTTCAAGGGGAAAAGAGATGAAGGACTTGATCACAAATGATTATAAATAGACTTATGGCCACCAAAACCCTAGAAGAACTTTGAAAAAGTCTTTCATGGTTTATTATTCATTATCTAAATTATTAGGAGAATATTTTCTTAACAAAAATAAGAAAAGAATACACAAATACAAGGACTTTAGCCACTTTTGATGCAAACCTTATTTTCTCAAGCTAAAGATGAGGATGCGGACGTCAATGAGCCGAATGCTCACACCTTTTACCAACTAGTGGCTTATCAAGGTTTGTTGTATAAAAAGATTTCTTACCTCATCTGAATCTGGAATTTCTAGATTTTTTATGAAAACCTTGTTGATCATCCAACGCCAGATTCATCCTCTGCATGTTCTCCTGAAGTTTGGAAATTCTTTTGTTGTTCCTCTTGAATCTCCAACACATACTTTGAACATGATTTGCATTTCCACAGAATGAACAAATCAATAAAGATTTTCTGTTCTGTTGAATTTCCTTCTGTTTATCACAACACTCAACGTACACTGTTCCAACATTAGTTGGAACAAGAGAGTTGTTTGTGTTTACAGTTTTGCTCTTAAACCCCAAACCATTTGTGTTTCCAAAGGACTTCTGACCAAATAACATTGCTGAGATTTTGTCAGAACTTCCGGATAACCTTTGCAGGTCATTCTTAAGAGTATTAATCTCTTTTTACTTTAGAGACATGGTTCTGGTGAATTCATCATTTAGACAATCTATCTCAAGATTTTTCACTTGGAGTAATGATTCAAGTTTCTTCAACGAAGTCTTTAGTTGAAGATTTTCTTGGTGAATCTCTATACTTTTATTCAAGAATTCACAAATCTCTGTGTCAGACTCAAATTCTGAATCATAAATTGAGTAGGTGGAGGTTTCTGCTGCACGAGCTGAAAGTTCATTGCAAACATCAAACGTATCCAAGACGTTGACACCCATAAAAGATTTTTCTTGTATTGAATCATCTGAAGCATTAACTGGAGAGAAACGTTTAGCACATCTTTTACTTCTTTTTACAAAATCCTTGATCTTTTCTGTTATCAGTGATTTATCAGAATCAACATGATTGGAACAACATTCATCAGCCCAAGACAAGTTAGAAGACTCACTTGCGTTGGTCACAACATTGAACGCAGATGTCCTGACTGTGTTTTGATTAAGATCAAGAATTTTTAACTTTCCAATTAAAGTATTTCTGGAAAGCTCATCAAGGTTATTTCCTTCAACGATGGCATGCTTCTTAGAATTGTATCTGGATGGCAGAGATCTGAGAATCTTCATCACAATGTCCTTTTCAGGAGTAGTCTTACCCAATGTAAAAGATGCATTAACAATTTTAGACACTTTGTGATTAAATTCATTAGATGAATCTTCATCTGCCATATGAAGGTTTTCCCAATCAGAATTTAGGTTTTGAAGCCTAGCTTCCTTTTCACAGGTATTCCCTTCAAATACGGTTTCTAAGATATCCCAGACATCTTTAGACTTTGTGCATATAGTCATATGATGCTGAAGATCTGGGGTAATGGCATGTGTGATAGCATTTAAGCCGTTAGAATTTTGCTTTGCAACAAGGATTTCTTATGGACTATATCTACCAATATCCTTCGGTATAGATACATCGCCTTCTATATTAACTGGAGGATTATAGCCATTAACAACGTACCCATGTTTGAAAATCATGAGCTTGAAGAAAAGCACGCATAACGATTTTCCACCACAAGTAGTTTGAGCCATCGAAGACTGGTGGTACGTTTATGGAGATAACATTTCTGTCCATAGAGTAAGATCGCTATAAACACAGACTTATGAGGTCTTTAAACGTGTTTGCCTGCTATGATACCAATTGGAAAAGTGGGGGTACAACAACCTCCCCCAATAATTCGCTTAGAAATCTGTATGGACTAAATCCAACATACTTTTAAGAGAATTAACTAGACAGTCAGACTCAATCTTAATAAAAAGTATATCAAGGAGTTATATCTCAATTTCTCGATTCATTACTTACTCAAACAAATAAAAATCTGCGAGTCTAACTGAATACAAGAGAAATTAACTTGAAAGGTACCAAAGACTAATGTTCAAGTATCAATCAATTTCAATCAACAACCAAAGGTTGCATTTACCAATTGATCGATTTAACGCACAACCTGTGATATTTCAATTATATAACAAAATATAATGCGGAAAAGAAATAACACAGACACTAGAAGTTTTGTTAACGAGGAAACCGTAAATGCAGAAAAACCCCGGGACCTAGTCCAGATTGAACACACACTGTATTAAGCCGCTACAGACACTGGCCTACTACAAACTAACTTCGGTTTAGACTGTAGTTGAACCCCAATCAATCTCATACTGATCCAAGGTACAGTTGCGCTCCTTATGTCTCTGATCCCAGTAGGATACTACGTACTTGATTCCCTTAGCTATTCTCACCCACAACTAAGAGTTGCTACGACCCAAAGTCGAAGACTTTAATAAGCAAATCTGTATCACACAGAAAAGTCTACAGGAATAGATAAATCTGTCTCCCACAGAAATTCCATCAAGTTTTGTTCCGTCTTTTGATAAATCAAGGTGAACAGGAACCAATCGATAACCCATACTTATATTCCCGAAGAACAACATAGAATTATCAATCACCTCACAATAATTTTAATTGACTAGCGAAACAAGATATTGCGGAATCACAAACGATGAGACGAAGATGTTTGTGACTACTTTTCTATCTTGCCTATCATAGAAATTAATCTCAAGCCAATCTTACGATTGTATTCAAATACGATAGAAACAGCAAGATCAGATCACACAACTACAAAGAAAATAGTTGGGTCTAGCTTCACAATCCCAATGAAGTCTTTAAGTCATTAACCTACAGGGTCTCGATAGAAACCTAAGTTTAAAGGAGAATCGACTCTAGCTTATACAACTAGTATCACACAGGAGGTGTGGGGATTAGGTTTGCCAGTTGCTAAAGTTCTCCTTTATATAGTCTCCAAATCAGGGTTTGCAATCTAAGTTACCTTGGTAACAAAGCATTCAATATTCACCGTTAGATGAAAACCTGATTAGATTCAATCTAATTTCTTTTAACCATTAGATCGAACTTAGCTTGTTATACACAAATGAAATGCACATTCATTTAGGTTTGTGTAACCGTACCTAAACGGGTACAAGTCGTTGGTTCAACAGTAGTTAACCAAATGGTTAGCCATATGAGCACTTCCATATCAACCATATTCATCTTCACCTTAACTAGTTCAAATGACTCAAAAGAACTAGTTAGAAAGTTGTTAAATTGCTTAGATCTCATAGAAGTATACAAGACACAATCGAAATAAAAACGATTTTGATTCACTCGAATCGATTCATGAACTTTATAGCCACGGTTTGCAAATATGCATTCCTTAGTTTATATATGTTTTAGTTCACGAATATACCGTTTTTAGAAAATAACCCACTAAAGTACGCATACCGGTACACATACTTAAGTATCCGGTCTGAGTTTGTTTTCAGTTCACCAACTCCAGCAGAAATTCACGGGATGTGAACTTCCGGCAGTACGCATACGGGTACGCGGACTTAGCTTCCGGACATCCTGAACCAGTAAAGTACGCATACTTTAGTTCAAGGATTTTGGACTTACACAAGTATGAATTCACATACAATGTTTATATCCATTCAAGGTTATATATTCTAAACTCTCATTTCAATCATTGAAACATTCTTAGAGGATGTTAAATAGATGTTATTCACACACTATTCTTCATCAAAGCAATTATCAAGATATTTAAATAATCAACATGACTTTCGTCACTTGTAAAGATGAACTTGGCCAAAGCGAAAGCTTACCAACACATATTTCGAGAAATAGATAAGCGAGATAAACTCGGCTCAAAATAGCAAATGTGTATAATCGAAGTCTATATAGCAATACGACTTTTGTCTCAAGATAGGAGATTGAGTAGATAGACTTTTGAGTGATAGATAAGTTCAAGTTTCCACATACCTTTTAGTCGATGAAGTTCCACCAGTTCCTTGAGTAGTTCTTCGTCTTTGTATGATGAACGTCGTGGAGTCTAGAGCTCAACTATACTTTCTATCCTAGTCCGAGACTTAGCTATAAGTAGACTAGTAATCAAGACTTATAGTGTTGGCAACCAAACTTGACAAACAAGCTTGAGATAGCAACGCTTGCGAGTTCGACCGAGCAGTGCTCTAACAATAACCGTACCTAAACGTGTACACCTTGTTGGCTCAACAATAGTTAACCGAAGTTAGCCATATGAACACTTTCATATCAACCTTGTTCATCTTAATCACGACTAGTTCAAATGACTCAAATGTAACTAGTTATAGAGTTGTTAAATTGTTTATATTCTCATAGAAGTATAAAAGACACAATTTAAGCAAAATCGATTTTGATTCACTAAAATCAATTCATAAACATCATAGCCATGGTTTGAAAAAGATTGCATTCCTTAATTCCTTAATGTATTAGTTCATGAACAAACCGATTTTAGAATCTAACCCACTCAAGTATGCAAACGGGAACGCATACCTAAGTAGCCGGACTTGGTCTGGGTTCGCCAGCATGCGAACGGGTACGCATACTATCGTACACCACTAAACTCAGTTGAATTCATGGACTTTAACTTACCCCGATACGCATACGAGTATGCATACTAAGTTCCCAGACTTCAACTAATAAACCAGTACGCATACGGGTATGCATACTATGGTTCCCGGACTTGGAATAACTTGCAACAGTAGCATACAAGTACGCATACTGTGTTATATCCAATCATGGTTAATTGTTCTAAACCCCCATTTCAATCATTCAAACATTCTTAGAAGACGGGAATAAGTGTCTCACACAAACTATTGGCTTCAAAGAATTTTCAAGGGATCGAATGATCAATACGAAACATTCCGAGTCTACACCAAATGACGGTATCACACAAATCATATAAGATGTTACCAGGCGATTTTCACATGATCATCTTTTGACTTTCGTCAAGAATATAAGATGAACTTAGTTAAAGAAAAAGCTTACCAACACGTATTTCGAGAAATATGTAAGCGAGTTAAACTCAGCTCGAAAGTGTATAATCGAAGTCTATATAGCTATACGACTTTTGTCTCAAATAGGAGATATAGTAGATAGACTTTTGAGTGATAGATGAGTTCAAGTCTCCACATACCTTTTGTTGATGAAGTTCCACAAGCTCCCCTTAGTAGTTCTTAGTCTTCAATCGATGAACGCCATGAAGTCTAAAGCTCAACTACACATTCTATCCTAATCCGAGACTTAGCTATAAGTAGACTAGAAATCATGACTTTTAGTTTTGACAACTGAACTTGACAAACAAGCTTGAGATAGCAACGCTTGTGAGTTCGACCGAGCAGTGCTCTAACAATCTCCCCTTTTGTCAATTTTAGTGACAAAACTATCAATACATATGGATTAAAAAATAAATAAACTTTGTAGCTTCTCATCCAAATGCTTGATTTCTTTGGTTCTTCAACATTACTCCAAATCTTCGTCACTTCCGAGTACTCCAGTGATTCTGAACGTGTTCAACTCAGCATCATAGTTGTTGAAGATCCGTAGCTATAACAATGAGAAAACAGTTGCTCTCAATCATTGTCATAGTATTATTACACAACATCAAAGTCCAATTGCATCACAACTTTGACAACAATAATATGGTGATATGTATCACTCCCACTTAGTCAATACTTTATCTCATAATGAAAACCACCCCCCCTTACATAATGATCCTTAAACCATATGTATTTGTAGTGTGAACTACACAATAATTCTCCCCTTTTTTGTGAATATAAATTGGCAAAGGTACGAAAATTAGCGGGATCATAATGAAATTCTTATATAGATACTTCATGACTAAAAGAGATCATATCAACTTTGTTTCGATGATTTCACATAGTCGAAACTTAGTGTATTCATCAAGGAGTTTATAAAGATACAAGATAACTCCTACAATATTCCACAGCCGCACTCCCCACAAAGATTTGGACATTAAGCACAAGTTCAATTAAGAACTCTCCCCCATAAAATGTCATTCTCGAAAGAACAACAAGAGCGACCTTACTTTTACAAGAAAAGAATGATTTCTTTGGAAATTAACAAATTACATGAAACATGAATTTGTATCCAGAAAACTCAATTAAATTAACCACAAAGGAACCTCAATGATTAATTTAATAAAAAATGCTCAACATAAGAGAACTTACGGAGCCGTACAGTACTTCACATAGAAGTGGATCAGGGAAAGATCAATACTGCGGAATATACAAAGATTCATTCTATTTTTCATCAATATTTGCATAATGACATAATAGACTTAATCTTTGACATCAAAAGTTCATCCTATTTTCCATCAATATTTGTATACCGATCCAATAGACTTAACTTTTGAGATATATGGGATAATTATAGTTCACGGACGGAAACACACATATCCCATAATATTATTTGCAATATATAAAACCAATAAATATTAATACTGCAAAATCATCTCCAAGAAACTAAAAATGAGTTTAGGAGAGAAGTACTCCAAGAATCCAAGTGTCCAAGTCCAAAAGAAGTGGTACAAGTGCGACGAAACGGAGCAAGACACTCAAAAACAAGAGTCCAGACAAAGACCAATCTTAACTCATCCAAATTCAGGAATTATCATCTCCATTTTAAAGAGAATTCAAATAGGGAGAGAATGCAAAAATAATGAGGTCATTCTGATTTCGGATGAAGAAGTTATGGCCAAAACAAGCTTTTTATCAAATACCAAAGACATAAAAAGTTTGCATACGGGATTTCATGAACTGTAGCAGTTTGCAAACTGATATGTGAACGGAAGTCCCTGGATTTTAATTTTAAAAGATGGTATGCATACCTGGTTTGTGTACCATGAAGGCCAAATATCCCGAACTACTATTTTCAAGCCTAAACATTTAAGAACCTTCAACACAAATCAAGTTAGGTAGACACGAAAGATACACAAGGTACATGGATCATTATAAATACTTTAAGCAAATAATAAAACATAATTCTTGCTCAAGTTTATAGACATATTTTTTAGAAGAATCCAATCGTGAATCCCACGGCTTTAACAAAACTTCAATATCATACCTAACACGATATGTGTGCCCCATTTATCGTGCTTCCCTCACCGTATACATAATAGGGCATTTCTTGGTGAGGATGCACTTACAACACAATCAAGTTGTGTCGAGGTGAACAATGTCTTGCTCACCACAAGTGACTGAAACATACTTTTCCGCAACTATGGATTTTTCACCATCTATAGTTTTTGGCTTATTCCGTTTCACTTTTGGATTATCATGAAAGAGATCGCTTTTAGAACCTTTCACATACAAATCCATCTTTCCGAAGAACCTTTTAAGTTCCAACATCATGGATAGTGCTTTCTCCATAGTCATGGAATTTTCTGGGAGATCATTCCTTTTCACACTCAAAGCATCATTGACTTTCTTTGGTATCCACTTCTGAGTGTGTTTAGGAACAACCAGAACCTTCTTCCCATTACTCTCTTCTAGAATTCTCGGAGGAGAATTGGATTGACTATTCTATTGCAAGTTAGTCTTTCTCCAATTAGGAGCATCGGATCTTGTCTTTGTGAAAAGGATTCGTATGACGTTTATAGTAAAATCTAGGTTTATCACAGCACTGATTCCTTTGCCTAAAGGTTGGATAGTTACAACCTGTAATGTTAAGGGGATTAGTCTTAACATAAGATCTTGGTTTCACAACTTCTTTGGATGCCCAAACAAGAACATCATGAAGTTTCTCATTCCTTATACGAAAACGACATCTCCTTTCCAGGTGACCTTTGTTTCCGCAATAATGATAAATATAAGGAATGTTCTTACCCGAATTCATGTGTGCCGCTTTTGGAGGTTGATATGCTTTGCACTTTCGAACCTTAACTGCCGGTGAAGGAATTTCACTTTTTCCATCAGTGGAAACCCTTTGTTGAGAAGAATCACTAGCCTTGACAAAATTTACCTCTTTGCTAGTACTTGGAGCATCTATTCCCTTATAGCCCAATCCTCGTGTATCACGATGATTTTTACTTGCTCCTAGCATAGTGGTTAATTTGCTTGAACTAGTATTGAACTTTTTCAATTCATCTTCCAACATCTTGATTTTATCAAGAGCAGCAGATAAATCAGCCTCAAGGCGTTTTTCTCGAGCGAGATAAGCGCTTTTTCTGTCATCAAAACTTGCTTGCTGAGAGTTAATCCTTGCTTCAGTTTTTGCAAGTTTTTCTTCCAACAAGAAGTATTTTTGATAAACATTATCACATTCAAGTGACTTTCTACTCAGGTTTTCCTCAGAATCTTTGAGGATCGATTCGCAATAGCGATTCGAAACATAAAGACCTCCGTAAATCCTTTTCAATCTATTGTTTTCTCGACAGATATGGGTTAGAAAATGAGTGACAGAAGAGGTCTCAACCTTTCCCACCGGTTTCAATAACTTAACATACTCTGAGATTTCCTCATCAACATCTCTATCAATATCTGAGTCACCTTCGTCATAAAGTTCATCCAACTGTTCTTCTAGGAGTGATTCCCAGTTATCAACAGTTTCTACATCATGAGGATGTTTAGATATTGACCTAAATGTGACAGTTCTCTCAGGTGAATTTAAGCTTTGAAAAACATCTGGTAATTTCTGAACTGGTACATTATTAGAGATACACTTTTCCATAAAGTCATATTGCTACAAACACAGACTTATGAGGTCTAAAACGTATTTGCCTGCTATGATACCAATTGAAAAAGAGGGGGTACAACAACCACACCCAATATTTCATTTCAGCAATCTGTATGGAAAAACTCCAACATAATTCAAAGAGAATCAACAAGACAGTCAGACTCAATCAACGGAAATATATTCAAGAGTTGTATCTCAGTTTCTCAAATTAATCAGAAAATCAAACAGATAGAATCCGTGAGCCTGATTATTATAAGAAACAACTTAAACGGTACCAAAGACAAATGTTCAAGTGTCAATCAATTTATATCAACAACCAAAGGTTGGATTATCTAATTGATTGGACTACGCAGAAACTGTGATATTTCAATTATATAAATAAATATAATGCGGAAAAGAAATAACACAGACACCAGACATTTTATTAACAAGGAATCCGAAAATGCAGAAAAACCCAGAGACCTAGTCCAGATTTCAACACCACACTGTATTAAGCCGCTAAAGACTCTATCCTACCACAAGTTAACTTCGGACTAGAATTTAGTTGATCCCTAACCAATCTCACACTAATTAAGATACTGTCGCGTTCCTTACGCCTCTGAATCCTAGCAGGACTCTACGCACTTGATTCCCTTAGTTGATCTCACCCACAACTAAGAGTTGCTACGACCCAAAGTCGAAAACTTGATAAACCAATCTGTCTCACACAGAAAAGTCTATTAAATAGATAAATCTGTCTCCCACAGAAATACCTATGAGTTTTATTCCGTCTTTTGATAAATCAAGGTGAACAGGAACCAATTGATACACCGGACTTATATTCCCGAAGAACAACCTAGTAATATCAATCACCTCACAATAATATTAATCGTATGGTAGTGAAACAAGATATTATGGAATCGCAAACGATGAGACGAAGATGTTTGTGACTACTTTTTATCTTGCCTATCGGAGATTAAATCTCGAGCAAATCTTAGAGAAGATAATACTCAATACGATAGAACAAAGCAAGATCAGAACACGCAACTACAGAGAAAATAGTTGGGTCTGGCTTCACAATCCCAATGAAGTCTTTAAGTCGTTAACCTATAATGGTTTTAGAAACAACCTAGGTTAAAGGAGAATCGACTCTAGTCGCAACTAGTATCACACAGGAGGTGTGGGTATTAGGTTTCCCAGTTGCTTGAGTTCTCCTTTATATAGTCTTCAAATCAGGGTTTGCAATCAATGTTACCTTGGTAACAAAGCATTCAATATTCACCGTTAGATGAAAACCTGATTAGACTCAAGCTAATATCTTTCAACCTTTAGATCAAACTTGGATTGTTACACACAAATGAAAAGTTACTTCATTTAGATATGGGTAACCGTACCTAAACGTGTACACCTTGTTGGCTAAACAATAGTTAACCGAAGTTAGCCATATGAACCCTTTCATATCAACCTTGTTCATCTCAATCACAACTAGTTCAAATAACTCAAATGAAACTAGTTATAGAGTTGTTCAATTGTTTATATTCTCATAGAAGTATACAAGACACAATTGAAGCAAAATCGATTTTGATTCACTCGAATCAATTCATGAACATTATAGCCATGGTTTGCAAAAGATTGCATTCCTTAATTTATAAATGTGTTAGTTCATGAACAAACCGATTTTAGAATATAACCCACTCATGTATGCAAACGGGTACGCATATCTAAGTAGCCGGACTTGGTCTGGGTTCGCCAGTATGCGAGCGGGTACGCATACTGTCGTACACCACCAAACTTAGTTGAATTCCCGAACTTGAATTTACGCCGGTACGCATACGGGTATGCATACTAAGTTCCCGGACTTTAACTAACAAACCAGTACGCATACGGGTATGGATACTATGGTTCCCGAACTTGGAATAACTTGCAACAGTTAGCATACAAGAACGCATACTGTGATATATCCAATCATGGTTAATTGTTCTAAACTCCCATTTCAATCATTCAAACATTCTTAGAAGATGGGAATAGCTGTCTCACACAAACTATTAGCTTCAAAGCAATTTTCAAGTGATAGAATGATCAATATGAAACATTCCGAGTCTATACCAAAAGACTGTCTCACACAAATCATATAAGATGTTACCAGGCGATTTCCACATGATCATCTTTTGACTTTCGTCAAGAATATAAGATGAACTTGGTTAAAGCGAAAGCTTACCAACACATATTTCGAGAAATATGTAAGCGGGTTAAACTCAGCTCGAAATATCAAATGTGTATAATCGAAGTCTATATAGCTATAGGACTTTTGTCTCAAATTGGAGATAGACTTTTGAGTGATAAATGAGTTCAAGTCTCCACATACCTTTTGTTGATGAAGTTCCACAAGCTCCCCTTAGTAGTTCTTTTTCTTCAATCGATAAACGCCGTGAAGTCTAAAGCTCAACTACACATTTTATCCTAATCCGAGACTTAGCTATAAGTAGACTAGAAATCAAGACTTATATTTTTGACAACTAAACTTGACAAACAAGCTTGAGATAGCAACGCTTGCGAGTTCGACCGAGCAGTGCACTAACAGTTGCATATTTTCCATATAAGGATGAGACCACTATTGATACCGTTATGTATAACACTTATCTGCAGCGGAAGTTCCATAAAAAGCTTCAAACCCTCTTCTGCTCATTTGGTATTCGTCTTCAAAGCGGGTTTTCCAATGATAGATCAATGGTGATGGGTCATAGGTCAATTTCACATCCTTCTCACTAAAATGGAGTTGGTTATTTTTAGTTTAAACTGAGAGTTTTCAGGTACTATTTTCTGGACAATACCAACTTGATGGAGCTTCTATGAGGATTTAAAATGACGAACCCGGTTGGATGAAACAAAGGTCCATGGTAGGTCACCATATCAGAAAATTCTCTATTATCAATTTCATTTTCTCAATCTTCATCAACTCTCAAATATGCATTAAAAACTACATCATTGACTGTCAAAGCCTCCAACCTTTTCCTCATGTCAAGCATTTCTCTCCCTTTAGCCTTATATTGGGTCCCCCCAAAGGGACATCTTCTTCCTATAGGTTTCTCCAGATCCCAATCGTTATCCCGAGATGACCTCAAGCTTTTAAAATGGTCGTAAGCCCATGACTGCGAAAATAAAGAATTATAAATAAGATATTACACACAAACCAATATAAAACTACAACACATTTGGAGATGGAACCAAAAAAATACCTGGAGAAGAGAAACATTCCCCAAAATTTGTGTTTCACCCCACCTAGAAGCTTTGCGAAGATTGTCCATCAAGTAAAAAAGGATGGTGGTGCCGCACGAGTACTTTGGTACCTCGTTTGTATCTGAATCAAAAATTAGAGACTTCAACCACTGCTAATAACAAGCATTGAGCTTATTTACCAAGAAATCGAGGAAAAAGACGTTTCCAAGAGCGTGCAACAAGTAATCTATAGATGTATGTATAACTCTTGCTTCGTCCATCACCACCTTTCCAATTTTATCCTTCGTAGTAGAATTCTCGAACTTCTCCCTCAAATGAACCAAGTTAATCTTCCTCGCAATTGGAAATACTTGTCCAAGATCTTTTAAGTCCATTTTTTTCAAGAGGTTTGGATGCGGCACTAACCTCAGACTCTTCCGGTGCTTCCCTTTCCCCCCACCCAAGACAATCTTCTACTAAGGAATAAAGATCTTTAAAAGGAATAGAGTTGTTGAAACCGTCGAATACAACTTTTTCATCCAAAGCAAGGACGATTATTTACTGAGGATCATCTTGGGTGATAATCATCTCACCGAGCGGGAGCTGAAAAATCATGTGTCTTGCTATAGGTCATACTGGATACTTCTTCTTCTCCCCACTGTGCCTTCACCCTTATCCATAGTAGCAACACTTACTTTATCCATTTCTTCTTCTTGAATCTCTAGATTTGGTTGTTGAGAAACCATAATTGCACGTTCATCTGTCTCTTCTTCACTTTCTCTACCAATGACAATTCTGCATGGGTTCCTTTTATCTGCCCCCAATGATTTTCCGTGACGAGGGGACGAAATCTGGTCATTAGAAGGTGTTACTTCTTGTGTTCACTTCTTTTTATTTTCATTTTCTCTGTTCAATAGATGCATTTAACAAAGTTCAATATAATTCATACAGAAAACAGTGTTCAAATATTTACAAACAACGCAGCAATGGAGAAAAAAGTAACATACGACTAGGTGCAAAACATACGACTGAAAAATTTAGAATTTCCTTGGGACCCAAGTTTTACGGCATGGTTGTTTCCTATTACGGTTAGGAATACCTAGTTATAAACCTAACCGTTTTTTTTATTTTAAAAAAAAAAACAGAACTATATACGGCTAGGAAAACCTAGTTGTATGAAACCGATTACAGTCAGGAAATCTATATTCCCGTCCGTAATAAATATATTACAGCTGGAAGTTCTTATTTCCAAGCCAAATTCTATGATTTACGGCTAAGAACTCCCAGCCGTAAACAGTTTCATAAACCATTTTTAAAACCTGAATTTGTTAAATCGAACAAAATAACCATATAAAAGCATAAATAAACAGTGGGTTTTTTAATTCATACCTTATAACAGTCATATCTGGAGTATTCACGCCTGCAACTCATTCATTCACCGATTCTTGATTTTTAGGTTTTTCATTTGAATATGACGAAGATGAATTCTCTGTTGGATCAATGGGTCGTTTTTGATTCTTTTTGTTTTCTTTTTGCTTTGTCCTCATCATGATTTGTGAAGAATTTAATCGACGATGATTTTTTCTTAGAATCGATGATTAACGTCGTCGAAACGAGTTGGAGGAGAAAAAGACGGGGAAAAAGAAGAGGAGAAGAGAGAAGAAGAAGAAGGGCGACGAGGAGAATTAGATTTAGCTTTTTCTTTTTTGTTTTTAGTTAAAATTATATTAGGTATTAGAAAGGAAATAAGGAAATAAGTCTAATTTATTGGAGGCATTTTTGAACTTTTACATAGGTCCCCTATATCCATATATTTTAGACATTTTAATCCAGCACAGCCTCTAATTCATTTGGTTACAATCCCAATAATGTGATGCCACTAATTTTGTACCGCAGCGCTACCGTACCATTCAATTGCAGCACCACAGCGCCATAACTATCAAAATGAAAAACACCCAATCTTTTTACTCAATGATAATAGTTTTCCCAAACCATCACGAAACTCATGAATCGGTTAACCATTTTATAGTCAATATTTCACGTTAAAGGTTCTTAACATAAGAAATTAGCTAGGTTTTTCATTTTCCCCCTAGCTAAGTTTGGGTAAAAATTTGGTGCGAGGATCCGCCTTGCGTCCATCCAGGGGGTTCCGCGCCCCATCCCTTATACGAACTGACATGCAAAATTTGTAAAACAAGGTAATAATAGTTGCACTCTAAGAAGACACTAAAAATAATAGATGCACTTTAAAATCCTGGCTTGATTGGGGTATACCCAGATTAATTGGGGTATGTCCAGATTTAAATGGACATAGTGCCCTTACTAAGGGGAGGCAAAAACATGGTGAAGTTACTTTAATACCCTTGCATTAATATAACAAAAAAATAAACCCTAAACATAAAAAATAAAAACCGTTTAATTTTCTTCTAATCTATCTTCTCTAATCCCTCTACTCTTCTCCTTCCTCCATCTTATTCCATCAACCTAAAATCAACAAAAAAAATTGATTTTGATTTTCTACAAAAAATGATTGATTCTAAACGATCAAGTAGCAATAGAGATTCAACAGGTAACATCAAAAGATCCAAATCAGGGGAAAAAGGTAAGGGAAAAGTTGGAATGAGTAAACCCGAGAATGCAATCCTTGAGAATGTTGAGAAGAACCCTCCACCGGCGAAAAGAAGACTGTAAGTGATTTCTAAACTCAAACCTATTATTGTTTTGTGTCTTTTGATTGTTATATTATGCTAGAAATCGAAAAGTATGATTTTCACGGTCTTTAGTCGGCAGGGTTTTTTGAAAAATAGGATGCCGGCCTTAAGATTTTAATGGTAGTCGGCAAGGTCGTAACATGAAGATCATGCTGACTTTTCATAACCGTCATGGCGACTGTGAAACATTAACCAGGGCCGGCATGGTAATCAATTACCAACCCTGCCAACTTTTTTCTAGTTGGCATTTTCTTAGACTTGTACCGTTCCGACTTTAGGTCACAGAAACCTGATTTTCTTGAGTTAACAGTCGGCATCTTTATTGAATTGGACCATACCGACTATGTGTTAGTCGGCGTGGTAGATGATTACACCCATGCTGACTAAGTATAAGTCGGCAATGTTTAGATTCTAGACCTTGCCGACTAGGTGACTAGAATCATGCTTCAATGTGTATAATTTTCATATCTTTTATTTGTGTATTGTTCAGGTTCCCAGAACTAAAAAAATAGAAGATATACCTTGTCTTGTTAACAATGCAGAAGAGCTATTAGAATTTATTGACAATATTTATCCAAATTTAGAAGATCCTAAAGATGAAACTGAAGAGAATTGCCCTGTAAGAAAGTTACTTGTGATGGGTAAGAAAGATCCTGAAGAATTCCTAAGGTTTATGAACAGTCCTAGCAATCCCATGCTATATGTTATAGTGCGGTCAGGGATAGGTAGTCGGCATAGTTTGAAATCTAGACCTTGCCGACTTAAATGTTAGTAGTATAAAAATATTACCTTTTAGGTACAAAGTACAACCCATTGAATGCTCAACGGCTAGAAATTTCAAAATCAAGACATTAAGTGTGTTGTTATTATAAAAGCATTCTCAACTTCTAGAGTGACTCGCGTCTTGAACTCTAACTAATACTAGATTATTCAACACACACAACTATATCTAGAGTAAAGTTCTTAAGTTCGCACATTAAGCCCATGTGCTTATCCCTTTTTTAACGAACGATCTAGAGAAGTGCCCAAGTTCTCATAGAAGGCGGCCACACCTTCACATTCGTATAGGTGAGTCTATCAAGAATACTCCTATGTATCCCATTCTATGTTAAGAGCTATAGACATCATTAAGAGTTAAACACTCAACCTGTTTCCCATTTCAGGATATCATGCTATATATGGGAATACATGACTCTATCATATCATTTGTAACTTCGTCTAGTCCCTTTGAACCTATTTCTAGGTTGGGTATCCATTACAAACTACTCAACTTCTAATGGGAAAAAGTCTCATGCTTTTAGAGGTATTCCATACCTTTTCTCTCGCTAGTCCTTTTGTCAAAGGATCAGCTAAGTTTCCTTCAGATCTTACATGATCTACTCTAACAACACCAGTTGTGAGAAATTCTCTAACTGTGTCGTGCTTTCGACGTATCTGTCGATTCTTATTGTTATTATAACAATTCTCTACTACTCCGATAGCCGCGGTACTATCGCAGTGGATCAAGTGGCTGGTATCGGTTTTTCCCATACTGGAATGTCTGACAACAGACTTTTCAGCCATCCTGCCTTTTCACTAGCTGCTGCTAGTGACATCAATTCAGCCTCTATAGTAGATTGGGCTATAATTGTCTGTTTCTTTTATCTCCAAGATACAGCGCCTCCAGCAATAGTAAAAACATATCCACTGGTGGCCTTGGAATCATCTGAAAGAGTGTTCCAATTAGCATCGCTAAATCCTTCAAGGACCGCAGGATATCTCTTATAGTGTAACCCTAGGTTTGTGGTTATTTTCAGATACCGCATAACCCTCTCAATAGCAGCCCAGTGTTCCAAACTAGGATTACTGGTAAACCTGCATAGAACTCCCACTGCATATGCAATGTCTGGTCTAGTACAATCAGTTACATAACGCAGACTGCCAATTATACTAGCATATTCAGATTGTCTAATACTTTCTCCAGTATTCTTAAACAATTTCACACTAGGATAAAAAGGAGTACAAACAGGTTTATAATCAAAATAACCATACTTCTTCAGAATTTTTTCAATGTAGTGAGATTGATCTAAAGAAATACCACTACTAGTTCTAGTTATTTTGATTCCCAAGATTACACTAGCTTCACCCAAATCTTTCATGTCAAAATTCGAACTAAGCATGCTTTTAGTTTCATTGACAACAGATAAATTGGAACCAAATATCAGCAAATCATCTACATACAAACAAACAATCACACACACATCATTCTCAGATTTATAGTAGATGCATTTTTCACCTTCGTTTATTTTAAAATTATTTGAAATCATTAAGTTATCAAATTTCTCATGCCATTGTTTAGGAGCTTGTTTCAAACCATAAAGAGATTTTTCCAGCTTACATACTTTCTTTTCTTGTCCAGGAATTACAAAACCTTCAGGTTGTTCCATGTAAATTTCCTCATCTAATTCACCATTCAAAAAAGCAATTTTAACATCCATTTGGTGAATAACAAGATTATGAGTAGCAGCAACAACAATCAAAACACGTATAGATGTTAATCTAGTAACAAGAGAATAAGTATCAAAAAAGTCTATGTTTTCTCGTTGCTTAAATCATTTAGCAACCAGTCTAGCCTTATACTTATCTACTGTTCCATCAGGTTTGAGTTTCCTTTTCAAAACCCATTTACAACCTATAGACTTACTACCAGGAGGTAAATCTACTATACGCCAAGTTCCATTAGACATATGAGAATCTCATTCATTATCTACAGCTTCTTGCTAGAAACTAGACTCTACAGAAATAAACGCCTCTTGTAAATTAGAAGGTTCTTCCTCTATAGCGTAAAATTCAAAATCGGGATCTTTTGTCTCAGTCCCAGCTCTTTTACTGCGCCTAGGTTCAACTTCAGTGATCATAGTTTCTTCACTTCTAGGTTCTTCTAATCTAGGTTCAGAATCAACACTAGGTAAAGTACTAGGTATTGAACCCCCACTATTACCCCCACTATTTCTAGATTTAAAAGGAAATCTCTCTTCAAAGAAATCAACATCAATAGATTCAATGATAACTTTATTATTAATATCAAAAAACCTATAAGCTTTACTGTTTTGAGCATAACCAACAAAAACACATTCATAAGCTCTACTTTCTAACTTATGTCTTTTAGGATCAGGTTTTCTAACAAAAGCTAAACAACCCCAAACTCTAAAATAAGAGACATTAGGTTTTCTATATCTCTAAAGTTCATAAGGAGATATCATGGTTTTATTATTCGGAATGCGGTTCAAAACATGTTAAACAGTCAACAAACATTCACCCCACCAATGAGAAGCAGCGCCAGAACTAAGCAAACAAGCAACAGTCAGCTCAGTAAGAGTACGATTCTTTCTTTCAGCTTTCCCGTTCATTTGAGGATTATATGGAGCAGTTTTTTCATGTATAATGCCATTAGATTGATAAATTTCAGTAAAAGGGCAAGAATCATATTCAGTGCCTCTATCACTACGAAATCTCTTAATTTTTCTACCAAATTAATTTTCAATTTCAGCAATAAAGATTTTAAACTTTTCAATAGCTTCATTCTTATGGCTCAACAAATAAACATACGTATAATTAGAACAATCATCAATGAATGTCATAATATATCTCTTGCAATTTCTAGTTAGGATACCTTCATATTCACACAAATCAGAATGTATTAAGTCTAGAGGTTTGGATTCTCTTACAACAGATCTATGTGAAGTCTTGGTTATTTTTGCTTGACTACAGTATTCACATTTTTCAAATTCATTTTTAGAAAATTCAGGGAGGACACCTAACTTGCTCATGTTATTCACTAGTTTTTTACCCACATGACAAAGTCTACCATGCCAAACATTAAAATTGCAAACCATATAAGCAGAAGAATCAATTTTATTCATAGCATCAACATTAAGCTTAAACATTCCATCAGTAGCATAACCCTTTCCTACAAACATCTTATTCTTAGTTATAGTGTAAATATCAGACCCAATAGTTTGATACAACCCAGCCTTGTTGAGAAGATAGCCGGAAACAAGATTGTTTCTCATTTCTGGAGTGTGAAGGACATCTTTCAGCATGAGTGTCTTCCCAGAAGTAAACTTCAATTCTACCGTACAAGAACCTTTCACCATAGTGTTGTGAGAGTCTCCCAACAACACTTTTTTATCCTTGGTTTCAGCATAACTCTTAAATTGGGACCTATCAAAACAACAATGACGCGAAGCACCACTGTCTATCCACCACCCATCAGAACCACCAACCATGTATAACTCAAGATCTGAGACCATGGCTATTATAACGCCATCCACATCATTAGCTTGTGTGTTATTCTTTTCCTTGTTAAACCTACAATTCCTAGCCATGTGGTTTGGTTTATTACAAGTATAATAAAGAAACTCAGAATTGGAATTCTGTCCATTTTTTGATGGGTGTTGGTTCTTGTTTTGATTAGGCTTTCCGCCTTTCTTCTGGTTCAGGTTAGGCTTCATATCCTTTTTCTTAGGTTTCAAACTATGATGAGTCTTATTGTTAGAAACAATGAGAATCTCTTCCTTCTTATCTTGTTTCCGAGCTTCTTCCTCAACCCTGAGCTTAACAATCAAACTTTCAAGAGAAAATTCTTTAGACTTGTGACGCAAAGAATTACGAAAATCTTTCCAATTAGGTGGTAACTTGTCAATCATTACAAAAACTTGAAATTGCTCGTCAATTTTCATACCTTTGGTCAGAATTTCATGGGAAATTTTATGAAGTTCATGAGCCTATGCAACAACTGATCTATCATCCACCATTTGATATTTCATGTAGCGGCTTACAGCATATTTCTTCGATGCGGATTCTTCAGTGTCATATTTTTTCTATAAAGCATCCAACACATCTTTAGCAGTATCAAACGTGGAGTAATATTCATATAAATCGTCAGACAAAGCATTGAGAATATAGTTTTTGCAATCAAAATCATCATCGATCCATTTGTCAATGGCTTTCTGTTTCTCCTCAGGAGTTTGAGAAACAACTTCTTTGGCACCACCGGTAGGAGGTGGATCAGCAGCGACGAGGATACTCATCTTATCAGCAGCAGCAGGGGTACTCGTCTTATCAGCAGCAGGTTCCACGGTTCCAGGATGAACAGTCAACACAATCATATACATCTTCATGAGTTTGAGATAAAAGAACATCTTTTGTTTCCATCTTAATGCAGCCCTTCAAACTTAAATGGCTTGTTGGTATCATCGACGCGCTTCCTTTCATTCTCCATAGCAGAAACAAACACCTTAAAATTGTTGGAAACAATGCACAAAACAGATTACACAATAATGAATCTCAAACAGCTGAGTCGCGGACTAAGTCGCTATCTTTAAGGTGTTTCGCGACTCTGCCTCTTGATTGTGCTAGCAGTCAATTCTTTTCAAAACCCTATGGGATAAAACAGCTTCTCTTGTTCGATTTCTCTACACTATGAGAAATCGAACCAATAACTACTCTTTCAAAACAGTTGCTCAGAATCTCACTAAAATTGATGAAAAAACGTTATGTCTTCATCTCTTCCAGAAACCAGTTTTATAACCAAAGAAAATCAATGGAATTAATGAAAAAATCCTTTTGATTAAATTCCCAAATTAAGTTTCTTTGTAACAGCAGGAAAACGACCATAATATAATGTCAATATTAATTGTAATTAATCAGGAAATAATTACCTTAATACGTTTTTGAAAAGCCAAGTTACAAACAACAAAAAATTTGGTTTCTAGATCAGCAGACATCCCAAGACCCCCAAGGCCCCTCTCCCGGACTAATGTAATAAATATATAGTATAAATAGTATATACCCTAGTGAAATTGTTTGGGGTGGGACTTGAACCCATGCCTATAGTGTGGGATCCCAAAATAGTACCACCACACTATCTCTCTAACTTTTGCATAATATTACAAAACTATGTTTTTAAATATATATACCCCAACACGATGACCATGCCAGTGTTCCATAGTGAAGTTACAATTACAAAAGTATATACCTATCGTTAATAATCAAAGAATACTTGATATGGTGCCATAAACGATACATTATTGTCGAAAAATCTAGAGATCTCATAAGCAAACTACCCAAAGGTTTTAAATTGACACGTCGAAAAATATATTCACAAACACTAGCATGCGAAAATTGTATCGTAACTACATAGCAATAAATCAAAGCGCAAATAAGGGATTAGATAAAAGTAAACCCAAACACAAAAAAAACACAACCTGAAGTACTAGACCCAAGCCTAAACCGAACGTAAGCCAGCAACGAACAACAAAGAAAGAGGCCTTCTATTTCTTCTTGGCAGGGGTTCTCTTCACTCTGCCAAGTTTTTCATTACAAGATGCCCATGGCCAAAGTATTTTAGCTTGTTCCCTCTCAGTTTTAGGAGTGTTGTAGTAAAGGATAGAGAAGATTTCAAATTGAATGGTAACGGTTCAATCCTAAGTTCCTAAGCTGTCGACATAAACTGCGATCAACCAAATCTATTTTTTCAGTTGGACACTAGTGACACATTGCAACTTGGACCATCCCCTGCCAATGTACTCACACCAAATCTAATAATGTTCATGAAGTATGATTGAACTGTTGTGCCGAGAGGTTCATATTGTTCCTCAAGAAATTCCATGATCTGGCATCAGAAACATAAACCTACACATTCAACGGAAGCTAATGCACATAGAACACATAAGACACAAATATTTAACGTGGTTCGGCAATGTGCCTACATCCACGGGCAACAGAAATTCACTTTATTAGTATGTCATAGAATACACAACATAATTGACACTCAACACCCTTTCTTCTTCTTCACATTCTCAACTCACCTTCAACTCTCTCCCAACTCTCCCAGCCCTAAAGATATAAGAGGATCTACATCTTGCTAATGGAGATATTACTTTTCTTCTTTGTGAGGAGATGTCTACAACCTAAGGGTTTAGACAAGATTGATGTAGTTGATGTAGATGCCTATAACCTAAAGGTTATGCCTTTATTTATTGGCTTACAATAGGGTGATACTTGGAAACCAAAGTTCTACTTTAGTTAGGAAACCAAGCTTTACTTCAAATTAGGTAACCCAAACTAGCTAAGAATAGGAAACCCTTGTTTAGATAGAAGTCTACACATAATTCTAAAAAGCAGTCAAAACTGATTTAGGAAATCATACTGATGTTTCCTAAAATCGATCCAATCCAACAATTCTCTACCTTGGCAAGATTTGTAGGACAACTTCAACTTCACTATTATCTGATTTCTCCACCTTGGCATGAAATCTCGACATTCACCTTCCACGCCTTCGTACCCTACTGCCTTCAATCACCCGGAGGTGCCAATCATCCGTAGGCGCTTCAATTTCACTAAAGGACTTCAATACTCCAATCATCTAATGATGCTTTAATACTTAATCATCCAAGATGTTGCACTGGTACAACTTCCAAAATCCTTGTCTAAGGTTCAAATGTGTCAACCGACACTAACACCAAACAGTGTTTCAAATCCTTTTTAAGGATGTAATGTGCTTCAACATGTACTTCACCAATTCAATCCCATAACAGGGCTGCAACTGTATCTAAAGACACCAATACACCTGGACGGTGTAGCAAACTCAAAAGAAATGATTAAGTCCAGGAAGGCCTTACCCGAATTCCACCATTTCTTTTGCTACTTTGCTGATTTCTCAACAAATCTATGAATTCCTGACGCGTCTTCGACTTCACAGATTTTCACATGCACACATTCTTCAAACTTGCAAGATTCAATCCTTTGCACATTTGCTTCAACTCATAGGATATAGTCTTTGATTTCAACTCACCACTTCACTCGTCAAATTTGAGCTCTTCCTCCATCACACTTCTTCAAATTCCAACACTTCATTTAACTGCGGAGTTCAATATTTCATCACATGTAACGATAAGGTGTACCCCATACCGACGAAGTTTTTGTTACAAGATGAAATAATTCATACCTTACAAAGATGCAGTCTTTGTAAGTTTCCAAAAAATATGTGTGAACACATTCCAGTACACTGTGTGGTGATTACTCATGATATCTTCGTATCTTCGAAACTGGAACTTTTTACTCCAAGCTTGATTCTTTCTCCACCTTCACACAATGTTCGCAAAATCCTAAACTGCATGATTCTGCGTTCTTCAACTCCATGCCTTAACTGCATGAATTAGTCTTCAACCGTATTAGATTGCGCACTATCTAACACTTCTACTTCCATATTCAACAATACAAATTTACATTCTCCAATCCTTTCATCATTGCAACTGCATTGAAAAAACTTCTTCAATATTCCACCGTTTAAACAACTTTAAACCCCACGGAGTCAAATGGATCTAATGATTTCAGATTCTTCTTCAAACTTCGGTACACACCGAACAACTTGAAACTTCTCGAGTACACCTAAGTACTTCAACCGAATGCTTAATATCTACAACTTCAAACTCCAATTGTTAAAAGTCAGAAAACCATTCTCTAGAGAATGCCTATGATAAAAGCATTCAAACACTCGAAATTCCATATCATCACTAGATATGCGTTTTTCAACATTCATGTCTGAACTTGAAACTTCATTCCTTGTTTCCCAATGCCTTTCCTTACACCAAAAGGCAATCCAATTCAATTCACATACGATATTCTTCAAATAGTTTGTGATTTCTTCGCCTAACTATATACTTCACATGTAGTATTGTACCTTACAGTTGTGAAGTGCCACAATGATACTTGTTCCTTGTAATCGATTTTTCAGCTCAGAATATATCTTCACGACCAGTCTGGTTTTCCATCACGGTCTTGCATTTCTTCAACTTGATGACTTCAAAAGGTAAACACCTTTATTCTCCGCCAAATATCATCAAAACAACAAAGGTAAGAAACCACCAAGCTCCTCTTTCAAAAACAGTAAATCAAAGAGGTGCCTGCACATCCAAATGGATGGTATTCAACGGTACCAAAAAACTCTGCTCCTAAACTGTTGTGTAAACAACAAAAGCTTGCAGAAATCCAATGCTCATAAGCTTACTCTACAAGTAAGCTTCAAATTCAACACATTCAAACAAAAAACCCTTTTCTTCAACCATAAGCCCAAGGCACATATGCCAAAAACTGTGTTTACTTGACTTCATCTCCAACTGTTTCTCTTCCAAACAGAACAAGAAACTATAGCTTCACCACACATAATATCTCCATATAGGAAATCCTATTACCGCATCTTCAATCGATCATTAACAAAGCAATTATAGCCACCAGCTTCAAGCACTTCTTCATGAAATCAAACTCTTCAACCAGAATTTAACAACCCTCCGCTAATGCTCTCACAACACTAAGATATTCAGATGGTCGATAATTCTCATATAAAACCTACTAATAGGTTTCTGCAATCCTCGTTACACCATGCACATGAGGCAAACTTGAGTTTAACTTCTTCTTCAAAATCTTCGACTACTTCGAGGACTACATGATTGAATTAATAACAACTAGTAACAATCACAATTGTTCCCCCTTGGTACTTCGAACAATTCTAAGGATCTTTGACGAATTCATTTTTTGCATTTTTACCTCTTCCAACGTACAAATATTCAACTTGTACTTCAAACACAATACTCTTGTTTCCTTGCAACTTGGCTTGCAAAGCAAGTACATTCAAACGGAAAACCAGCAAGGTATTCCCAAATAGTCCATAAAAGTCTCAAACAAACGAGGTAAAGATCAAAAAACAACCAAACACCTTTATCAAACTAGTTAATAAGGTTATGAAATTACTTACCCGAAGCTATGCAAAATACATAGGGTTTATGCTTCAAGAAGTATACCAACGTCAAATCCTCCCTTCAAGTAGAGCTTCAACTTCAAAAGTGTATCAATCAACAATCAACGAATGTGAAACACTTCAAATACATTCGTCAATGAATAATTGATACTTTGAATGGTGCTTTGTCAAACCATAAAATCCACCTCTTCACCTTGATGCAATTCAAACGACCTTGTCTCCAAGATTCTTCACATGAGGCTACACAATGATTTTCTGAATTCCAAAGTACCTCTTATTTCAAACTGACATAACTTGATTTTACAACATGCCTATTGATGCATCTTATTGTAAGTTTTTAATTCAATCTATAAGTATGTCTTCTTCCACAAATCTACTGCTAATTCAATATACCACGTTTTCTGACGGAACTATTACAACCTTGCACCATAGTTCTAAAACTGTTACCAATCTTCACCACAAGTTTTCAGAACCATCACGATTCTTCACTACAGTTTACAGAACTGTAACAAATCTTCCACCACAAATTTCAGTCAAGAAAACCGTCATCTTGTTTTTGTGTTCTTCTTCAAATTTGACATCTTCTTTGATATCTTCACATACCGTTTCTGACCCAATTCAAATGAGCAAACCCTAGATTTCAAGAACCTAGACCTAAGCACTGATACCAGTTTGTTGTGCCGAGAGGTTCATATTGTTCCTCAAGGTATTCCAGGATCTGGCATCAGAAACAGAAACCTACACATTCAACGGAAGCTAATGCACATAGAACACATAAGACACAGATATTTAACGTGGTTCGGCAATGTGCCTACATCCACGGGCAACAGAA